>JADKLZ010005243.1:2176467-2190905 GCA_021533235.1 Biomphalaria straminea | reverse complement strand
CGCCTTCTGCTGCGGATGTCCTGGGACCCTAATCTTCAAAAGGCTTCCTCGTTTTTATTTGTCTTGCCACCTTTTTTTTGAAGATCCAGCATCGGAGCTGCGTGGTATTGATCTTTCTTCCTAGCATTTGTTTTTAAAAACCAGTTCTAATGTATCCTTTCGTAATGGAAAAATTGTTAGAATAGTTTTGAATCTGAAACAATAAAGAGCTTGTATCACGTGACATGTATTTACCAGGCATGACACAGCTCTTATAGTCTTCACCAAGATGCCTACAAGTAATTCATTTTGTTAACGAGAAAGAGCAAATAAGAAATCTAAATGCTATCATAACATGTCCGGCGGAGACGGTGATAATTAGCTAGGTAAGTGCACTTAATTTGATGAATAGTTTTTGTTATAACACGTAAGAGAGAGACGGTTGCAGGAGAGAGAGAGAGAAAGAGAGAGATAGAGAGAAATAAGAAATAAAGTGCACGAGACAGAGACGGGAAGAGATAAAGAGAGTCACGATAAAAAAGTAAGACACAGAAAAAACTAAAGCCTGCTACTCAAATTTCCAGTCATAAATATTTATCTCTTACAGAACGACTTACTATCATCCTAATACCATCAGTAAATCCACCGAGTCCTCTATCACGTGATACGCAAAACTTTGAAAGACACGCAGATATTTATATGCAGCTATTTGTAGGTTCCAGCGTGGTGCCTGGGGTGCCGACGAGAAAATGATTGTAATTGCAATCCAAGCGAGGCTAAATTACTTTCTAAGTGGAATCTCGATATGTTCTTTTATTTTGCAGCTTGTTCAAATATAAGAGAGAAATATTCGTCAAGAATTATTTTCTTTTATAAAGAACAATAAAAAAACGTTAAAGTCCTTTTTGAAAACAAGCTTTTTACCTTTACCTGTACCCTTAGTCTGTTGGACCGTTGGGGCACCAAGCAAGACTCGTCGACGGTCTTTCTTCATTTTGTTCCTCTGGCAATCAAATCATTAAATAGAAACAATCTGATGTAAACTTTTCACATGTTAATTGTGAGTGAGTCTGGTGGGAATGTACATTTTGTTTTTTCTTTATAGTTATAATGTTTTGTTTGGTATAATGCACAAATTGTAAGACACATTTCTTAGTACTGTTCCCTGAAGGAAGGTCTTTGCGAGCCAAGAAGATCTTTTGATGTGTCCATAGATTTTAAGCTTTAGTTTTTTTTTTTACAATAGTTAGCAGGTCATCATGGGGTCCGATCGCTGAATACAAGCCTATGTTGATGCAAATTACATCTACTATTATTTTGAATCAATTAATTTTTAGTAGATGATGAGACCTAACAATAATGCATTTGTAGGAATTGTAAAATTTTGTATAAATTGTCTTTGTTTTGCGCAATTGTTATAGCCTAGTGCGCAATATTCCAATCACTTATGTGGACCAGTTGGAGTGGTATCTGGGAGCTTATGTGCTGCCTTTTCAAATCTCTCGTATCCACGATGGATGGCCGACATGTTTGCCTCTGAGCTATTCCAGTACTTATAAAAATAGTTTTATAGTTTATTGTTTGTTTAATTTTTATCGAGCGACCTCATTCTCTACACAAGGAATTTCTCCACTAAGCTTAGTATGTTCTTTATATCAGGGTTCTCAACATGTGAGTCGCGACTCCCTTGAGGGTCGATTGACGATTTGCCAGGGGTCACCTAAGACCTTCAACATTATGGATTGTTTTTGTCTATTCTTCTACTGCTGTGTGTGGGTGGGTGGGTGGAGGTCGAGGAAAGAGTCAGGGTTTGTAAAAAAAGGGGTCGCCGACTTTAAAAGGTTGAGAACCGCTGCTCTATATAAAAAATTAATTGCGATGAAAACATGTTTTGTCGTAGACAATAAATAATTGAAAAAAAATGTTTCAGTTTGATCCGAGGAATGGGAAGTGAGAGAAATAACGTGTACAAGATTCCACCATGACAGAGAAAGTTGATGTAAACTTTGAAAAGAAAATGTATTAATGTTTACGTTTCTGCAATCTTTAGAGACTTGACCAGTGTGACGATACCTAACTCTTACTCTTGAGAACTACTGACGTGAAAAACAAAAGCCATGGACAACTCTCACAGCAACACATGTCACCATTACAACCACATTCCTAGCAGTGATCTTCTCTTGTTAATGTTGAGCTCTAGTGTTGACGAAGCATTGTAACAATCTTCAATCTGAACAAACCATTAATGGAAGAGCCCCCCCCCTCCCTCTAGGGGGCAAGTGACCTCTACAAAGATTGCTAATTGAAGATTTCTGTCTGTGGTCTCCTGTGAATCAACTACGCCTGTTCCAAGTTATTAAACATTTGTATTTTTTTTCCTGATTCATTTCACATTTACAAAAGGGTCAAACGGAGAGAATAGTTCAATTCCATTTACACAATTAATTAAAAAAAAAAGACAAACTGAATTATTTTAATAAGACTACATTTAATACAATTTTTAACGTGCTAGTTTGTTTTTTTTTAAGAAGATTACAAAAAAAAAAGTTTTTTTCTCCAAAACACAATCAATAAACATTGGCTAACGGTTCATTACGGAGAGACAGATTGTATCTTCTAGATTAATCTAGATAATTAATCACTAATTCATAGTCTGCTACACTTACGTTGTGCTTGTTAATTGTGCTTGTGTGGAAACTATGGTTAGTTTAGATCAAGACTATAAGCAAGCAAGAATCTCGTTGTGGTGCCAAAGTATCAATTCCATAGCTCTAGAGAAGTGGGAAAAAAGGCCAAAACGAACATGTGTCAAACACACCGTTCCTCAAGGGGGACGTAATTTGGTGGAAAAATCGCACGGATGATTTGGAACAGAGAAAGAATACTGAGGAGTTTACCCGATGTGCTCGGACATGGCATGCGGGTCATCGGAAATAGGGATGTGGTCATTTTGCATCAGCTTGGATCTTTCCCAGACAGACAGAAGGAGGCAAGCTTCCATAGACCAAGGGTCTAAGAGTCAATTCTTAGGACAAGCTTCCATAGGCCTAGAGTTCCAAGAGTCTTAGACTCAACTCTTTGGACAAGCTTCCATAGACCTAGAGTTACAAGAGTCTTTGACTCAAATCTAAGGACAAGCTTCCATAGACCTAGAGTTACAAGAGTCTTTGACTCAACTCTTAGGACAAGCTTCCATAGGCCTAGAGTTCCAAGAGTCATAGACTCAAATCTTTGGACAAGCTTCCATAGGCCTAGAGTTCCAAGAGTCAAAGACTCAAATCTTTGGACAAGCTTCCATAGGCCTAGAGTTCCAAGAGTCATAGACTCAAATCTTTGGACAAGCTTCCATAGACCTAGAGTTCCAAGAGTCATAGACTCAACTCTTAGTTCAAGCTTCCATAGACCTAGAGTTCCAAGAGTCATAGACTCAACTCTTAGTACAAGCTTCCATAGACCTAGAGTTACAAGAGTATTTGACTCAACTCTTAGGACAAATTAAAAAGAAAATTAAACTGTAATATAACATATGATAACACATGCTCATCCTGTGACCGCAGCTGTGTATCAAGGATTGGCCTCTTTAATCACACAAGAAGTTGGGAAGGGAAAGATAGTCCATAGAGACGTAAAACGCAACAGATTTTGTGCGTCACAAATATTTGCGACTTTTAGAAAATGTTCAAAGAAAAAAACAGAAGCGGATATTTAAAAAAAAAAAAATAACTTCAGCAGACAACAGTTGTTGTTTTTTCCTGTCACAAATGTGACAAAAGTGACAACTGATGTACATCTCAGCTGCGTCGTCGTGATCAATTTAAATTTGCAGTCAAACTCAATCAGTGGAATGAAAAACGCCTTATAGATGATAATATTTATCTAACAAGCCTGTTTCCTCAATGTCGTCTGATAATTGAGTTGATAAGAGTAATGCCCCTTAAGAGGAAGTAAAATAAATAAAGTTCCCTTTTCTATAGGGTAGAGGATATAAACATCATCTGTTTCTGTGTCTCACAGATAACGAGGGTGTCTAGAGGCCAGCACAACGACCAACCGCCTTTACTTTTGTCCCAACTAACGTTAGGTACCCATTAGAGATGGATGGACTCAAAAGTCGCCTAAAAGATCCGGAAATTAAAAATTCCAGTCTTCATCGAGATTCAAAAATAGATTTGGAGATTCTCGCGACCAACTAAACAATACCAAAGACATTCAATTGAACGTCCAAATTGCCAAATTTAAAACAGGAAAGCTTAAAAATCAAATTTCGCAATGCTTAAAAAGTGTAATTACAATATCTTGTCACTTAAAACACAAACACACAAAAAATAACTTATCAACAGCACAGCTATTGTGCACAACGGATACACCAGAAATCGTATTTTTCTTTATAGTTTTATAGCCATGCATGAAATCACCGATAGATTAAGAAATGCAATACAACTATAAATAGATAGCTGTAAGAAGCTATATATCAAATTACTCTCTGGCCATGCATATTTTTGTAGGACCGCAAGCCCTTCCGGCGCTATTTATAGAAAGGTCATTCGAGTTGAAAAGTCAATTATGACGTCATTACACTGCCGTAAATAACATTTTTGTTTTTGTTTTGTTTTTCTCTTCACTAGTTTTCTCCCATGTTCATGCGCCATGATCCGGGAAGTTGACCCCTGACCCCCCATTTCCTCCCCCCGAGCAGACTTAACTAATTATGTAATGATACTCCAGGACTTTTCTACCAACACCATTAGGGGATCATCTGGACTGAGAAGAAATCCCAGGAAAGACGATAGCCGCCCCTAGGGCACAGCGCCCGAGCTTGGCGGTATCGAGGTCAACTTTATCCTAATGACCTATCGCTTGGATCCCCCCGAGGTGGCACCAGGGAACGCTGGGTCTTGTGTACAGCGGTCAGGCTGATTAAAACTTCTTAAGTTGCAGACTGATTTTAGTGTCGAGGGGAGAGAACAAACATTAGCACGTAGGCACCAAATGTGAAGTTTAGATATTAGTACAAGAGAATAATAATAATAATAATAATAGTATGATAATAAAAAGCTATGGACAGCGAAAGAGCATGGGTCTCAGCTCTGGAAGAAAAACGGACAATGCGAAAAAATGGCCAGTTCCTCTACCAATGAAGCGAAGACCACCTTTACCTGTGATATTTGTGGACGGGAGTGTCGCTCCACAGCCGCACGAGGAAGTGTGCGAGATGAATCATAGTCGTTCTACGACTGAAGGAGGTCAATGAATAATAATAATACGCGTTGGTTTCTAACATAATAATAACAACGTAAATATGGGAACCTAGGCTTGGAGAATAAGAGTTTATGGTAGTTATCTATACAACAATATACCCCATTGTTATATCGAACGAGAGGATAATAACAACTGACCTCACAGATACCTTCAAGACCCTCAACACTCCTAGGAAGATTCTCGTTGCCTGTCAGAGGGCGATACTGTTGCAGAGCTGCCACATCATCATAAAGTTCCTCAGTGGAAAATGATCTTCTTCTTGTTCCTCATTCTCATTTTTATATTGGAGCGTTCCGATGGCTAGATCAATATATGCGCAGTGGTTTCCAAATCTGGGAGCTCTCCAAATAGTTTTCTTTCTATTGGGCTATTGGGGACTACGATGAATTTTGTTTCCCTTAAATGAAACTCGACTCTGGCAGCGACGGACAAGGATGCTGGGTTCGAACTAGGGGGTTCTAGCTGCCTCGGACTTGTGGACTGACCACGGCACTCGAGAAGTGCTTATGAAAATAGAAGGTTATTAAGCTATTAATTGATCGTTTCAAACTATAAAGCAAAGTATAAAGGGAACTAGTTATTCATATACCAACCAGACAGTCTATTACTGTTTATTTATTAAATAATTAAATAATAAAAAAAAAAGATTCTTTAATTTTCAGGTAGAAGAAATAAGTGTGCAAAACATCATCCGAGAATGGGTGTGAAATAACGTGTAAGAAAATTTTTATCAAACAGACAGACAAACAGTCAGACTCCGTAGATATAAGCTTTGTAAAGCATAAAAAAGTTTGTATTTCTTTTTGAAGTTCACTTTTATTTTATTCATTTTTGATGTAGGCGAGGTCACGTAGTTAAAGTTTGAGAAACACTGTTATATAACTTCACCAGGCTGATTCTTTCACGACTTGACGCCTTTCAGCTTGATCTTTTGCGTAGAAAACGGAAACCAAAAGTTATACGCCCTAAGGTGGTCGATAAAGCTGAAAACTAAAACATGGTAAGGCATGGGTTCAATTCACTATGGAGAAATCTGAATAACTGTAAACACATCAGAGGCTCAGTCTAATTTCTCAGAGCTTAAGAGCCTGAGGTATGAAGTCCAAGAGTTCTGTCATTATACTGGACACAACATTCTTGATGACTCTAGTTCATAGCAACTAAAGAAATGGACATTTAAATCTATATCAAGATCTTAACATCTATCTCAGTTCTAAGTACACATGGACTTAGTGACAACTAGATTTGTAACATTTGTTACAAAGCTTATATCAAATGACTCTGTCTGTATGTCTGTCTGTGTGATAAAAAGTTTAAACATTTTTTTCTTCCATTTCCCATTCTCGGATCCAGTAGAAACTATGGCCAAGTATTCATTGTATCTGACAAGACACGAATCAATTAAAAAAAATTACCCAATTCATTAATAATTTATTTGTTTTGATATCGAAAAAAAAAGAGAAATAAATGCTACTAAATGAAATCCCCCTGTAACGCTTCATCCCGTTGTTCTTCTCCCTCTTCTTATTCTCGGATCAAGTTGAAATTGTACATAATTATTTGTAGTCCATTGCAGTACACGAATTTAGTCAATCAATTAGCACTAATTTATTAATTTTATTTTATATAGTAGAAAGGAAGATAACCTCTGCCCCCTTGAGATAAAATGGCAAAAGTTAGCAGTTCTTTCCTTTAGATAAACTTTGTTTTTTAAAAGTATTATTATTTTCTCTTTCTGGTTTAACTGGCTTATTTCAAGTACCGGGCTTTTATCCATACATAATGTTTTAGAGTCCTACATATCTAAATGCTTATTTTGTGCCTACTGGTTAAAGTACAAAGCATTTTTAATGACCATAGGTTATAGACACTAAAAGACTGGACATTTCGGTATATATCGAGAACTTAACAATCTGTCTGAATCCTAAATATCTGTACGCAGACCCTAGTGCCAAGATAAACTCACAGCTATTTGTGTCAGCTGAAGCTCGAAGGCTTTGATAAGAATGTGACAACCTGCTGGACAGAAGTTAGGAAGTTCAGGCCCAGGCACAAGAGATAATTGGTCATGTGACTGTGACGTGCCAGATCCGTGCCAGAGAAGATGTCACTGGGACTGACAGATGACACTGGCAGCTGCTGGCGATGACCAATCGGGTAGTTAAAAATGTTCGCTATGTTTTTTTAAACATTTCTTGGTTTTATTTGGCATACAATTTTATCAATCATTTCATAAAGTGAAAAAGAAAAAAAAACTAAAGCAGACACAAAATGGGATGATGTTCGTAACAAAGGAATAATCAAATTTGACTAGACTAAGATCATTAGTACAATCTTTCAATTTAGAAACACATTAGGACAGAAGACTATAAAGTAGTACAATACCATAAAACACTAAACCAATATTTAGAAATATTTAAAAAAAATTGAATATAAAAATATGCAAAAGAAGAAAACCTTTCTTATTTCAAAACAAAGTAAATTAAGTGGATCGTCTCGGTTTGATGCGACTGTTGCGACTTATCATCAATAGCATTCGCAAGGAGGGAGGTTTGGACTAGGAAGTAGATTGAAAATCAAAACAGTATATCACTGTTTAACTTTTCATTTAATTTTTTTTTTTGATAAAACAAAGACCAAACTAATACGAAATAACGACTAATTGTATCGCATATACACGTACATTGACACGAACTGAGCTCTGTTCAGTATTTTTTTCGGAGAATAGTGATAAGTGATTGATTTACTTATCTACTAAACTCTCCAAATCGATAGCAGACAAAACTAAGATCGTAAAATGAAATTTCGTTTGAATGTTAGATCGATAAAAAATGAAAGGGTTAAATCCTGAACTCGCTTTCAAGGTCACGTCACACTTTGGAGAGCGAATAAACGTACAGTTGGACTTCTCTTTTGTCAAAGGTCAAAGTTTTAAACACACACACACAATTTCTACGGAAAGAGAAACAGAGGAAGAGAGAAAAAAAAGAGACATATAAATAGAGAGAAAGAGAGAAAAGGAGATATTTAATGACAGGAAAAAAAATGAAAATAAATTGTGAAAAGGTAGAAAAGAGATTGATAGAAAGAGAAAGGTAGACAAAAAGAGAGTTATAGAAACAAATGTAGCAAAAGAGAGAGAAACGAGAGATGTAGAAAAAAAAAGATATAAAGACAAATGTAGCAAAAGAGAGAGATAGAGAATGAGTGTTAGGAAACAAGTGTATTTACTAATACAACATTTGATTGAATAGAACATTTGTACAGTTAGTATTACACACAGCAACTCTACTCGGTTGTTTTCTCTCTCTTTCCTAACACACACGTCACTTCCCAAAGTCCCCTAACTCCCAGCTTTCTAACACTTGACCTTGTGTCACGGTTGACCACACATAGTAATCGTGTCACAACAAAGAGAAAGGTAGAAAAAAAGAGAGATAGAAAAAGAAGAATGAAATAAGAAAAGAAAGGTAGAAAAACAGTGAGATAGAAAGAGAAAGGCAGATAAAGAGATGGATAGAGAGGGAAAGACAGAAAAAAAGAGAGAGGTAGAAATGGCGAGGCAGAAAAAGAGAGATAGAAAGGAAGAGGTAGGAAAAGAGAGGAAGCGAAATGGAGTGAAGGTGAGCAATGTAATAGAGAGAAAGAGAGAGTGAGAGAGATAGAGAGAGTGAGAGAGATAGAGAGAGTGAGAGAGATAGAGAGAGAGAGAGATAGAGAGAGTGAGAGAGATAGAGAGAGTGAGAGAGATAGAGTGAGAGAGAGTGATAGAGAGAGTGAGAGAGATAGAGAGAGTGAGATAGAGAGAGTGAGAGAGAGTGAGATAGAGAAAGAGGGATAATGGTTAAAACACCAAGGCTAAGGTCGATGCCCTCCAGGATAATGAATCCGTCACAAGTAGAAACACTCTAATACAAACAGATCAACAGGAGAAGTCAGCCTGACATGTCATTTGTCAAAGATGAAATCCCCGAGGGACCACATCCAGCGCCAGGTCCTGCTGACCACTTTGTCGTTAAATGCAAAACTTCTTTGGCCGAGTCTGGACGATTAAGTTCAATTAGGCCTTTTTAATGTGTCACTCATCTCCTGAGATAATCTTCTTAGATCATCATCATGTCGTCTATACAAACCCCCCCGCCTCCCCCGCGTCTACATTTCCTCCCTATCATTTTCTCTCCAAGCCCGCCCCCCCTTTCCTTTTCTCTATATTGAAAACTTATTGAAAACAATCTTTTTTTTATATATATAACATAAATTTTAGATATATCATAAGATTCGATGGTGCACATTAAAATTGCATTAATCTTCTTATATACTGTTGTAACTGGATGGCAGACAACTTCGTCAATGGACAAGGGAAAGTACTCGTATGATCGTTACACGCCAAAAAAATCATTCCCCGTGATTGGTCAGCCGTCGTGTAAAACAGAGCATGTGTAAGGGTGGTCAGTTCAGCACAGCCAGGAGACCGGGACTGTTAGTCGGCCGTGAAGTCAGCCTGGGTTTGGAAGAGGGTCCTCGTGTGAAACGTACCAATCCAGGAAGAGATAGAGAGTAGAGTTTAGTACTGTGATGTAGGCCTACAGTGTAAAGTAGTAGTCAGTTTATTGTGTTGCCAATTGTGTCGTAATGGCTGCTATTTATTTATTTTCTCATTAAAGTACCACATTGTTTTGGGACTCTTATTGTCAAGTTCTTGAGTTAGATGTGTTGTGTTAACTGTAATAAATGTAAATGTATTCAAAAGATGTTACTATGTCTAAATTATCCCGTATCCCGCAAGGTAATGAATACGGTGGATCCTCATGTTAACAAAGAATTGCATAATACCCCACAAAAAGTATTTTTTAAACAAACTTGCCGCTTATTAGTATTCTTTTGGTTAACTGCTTTAGAAGTCATATAACAGACATTCATCTACAAGTCATATAACAGACATTCATCTACAAGTCATATAACAGACATTCATCTACAAGTCATATAACATACATTCATGTACAAGTCATATAACATACTTTCATGTACAAGTCATATAAGAGACACTCATCTCAAGTCATATAGGCCTAAGAGACATGCATCTACAAGTCATAAAGGCCTAAGAGACATCCATCTACAAGTCATATATGCCGCTTAAGAGTTTGAGTTTGAGTTTAGGCACATCGGCACAATTTAGGCCATGTCGTAACCGTTATCCTTCAAGGATTACTTTCCCTTTATATAACAAGAGCTAAATTCCATACAGTTAAATCAAGTCGTAGAACAGACGATCATATAACAGACATCGTCCTACAAGATATATTACAGCCATTGATGTTAAAGTCACACAACACTAACAGTCATGACTTGGTCATCAGTTTATTTATATAAACACAGAACGTATTTATTTCAATCTATATTAAAACATTTTTTTTTTTTGCAATTTTCTATAACAGTACTCACACACACACACACACAAATTGTACTGCAGCTGGGGCTGTAAATAGTTCAATTAGAAGAAAAATGATGTTTTGACATATCTCCTATTTTTAGCTTGTGATTCACGACATAAATCAAGTTCTAGGTTTAACCACGCATTAATTTCCTAGATCGTTTATCTGAAGCTTAGGGTTAAATGGTAAACGATTATAGTCTTGAAAACGGAAGAACAACAAAGACAGGAGAAAACAAAGACATTGGTAGGAGGTTATAGAATAGAGAAAAGAAGAAAGTATTACTGCCTATATGTTAATCATTCTAAAGTTTGTGATGGGGTGATATGGTAGTGCCTGCCTGATCGGAATAAATTATTAAAACGTACTAAACGACCCTGACAGAAACAATCGTATGACAATCAACGAAGATACAGACAGTATTATCATATTCCAAAGGGTATGACTTTAAAACACAATACAGCTGTCTTAAGCTACAAGAGTCTTAAGTTCCGTTTTTAGCTCATTCTTAAGCTGCCTGGTCGTGTGGTAAGAGCGATGGACTGTCGTTCGGATGGTTTCCATGGTCCCGGGTTCATAGCCTGCACGCTGGCACCCCCCCCCCAGTCCAACCTGAGGTTATGGTTATGATTAAATAAGCAAATCTAAAGGAACATCTGAAACATGTAAAACATTCAATTGTCTTTATCTACACGTGTTTTTAATCAACAACTGTCTTTGACTACAAGTGTCTTTAAATACAAGTGTCTTTAAATAGAAGTGTCTTTAACTACAAGTGTCTTTAAATAGAAGTGTCTTTAAATACAAGTGCCTTTAACTACAAGTGACTTTAAATACAAGTGTCTTTAACTACAAGTGTCTTTAACTACAAGTGTCTTTAACTACAAGTGTTTTTAAATACACGTGTCTTTAACTACAAGAGTCTTTAACTACAAGTGTCTTTAACTACAAGTGTCTTTAACTACAAGTGTCTTTAGTGTCTTTAACTACAAAAGTCTACAAGTGTCTTTAATTCCTGATTGTTTATATTTTTTAATTGATATTTTCTATTTGTATTGCTATGCTAGAAAGGTGACTGCCCGTTAGATTTAAGAGAAGAAAAATATTTCTAGTAGGACAATTTTAAATGTTATTGTTTCCTAGGGAAATAAATGCCATTTTTTAAAAAGTTTTCCCTACAGCTGAACAAGTCAATTTATTTTTGTAGAGATCTACATATTGATAGATCATTAAGAAAAACACCAACACCAAAACACATTTTTTAAAAATAGGAATCAATATGTCTGGGTGTTAAATTGAAGGAACAAATATGAAAAAATAGTTTCTCGTTTGCAAAAAGTGGAGCTTTCTTTTTTTAAAGGATTAACTACTTATTGAGTCCGTAAGAATGGATACGGTGTTATCTAGACTTATTTTTTTTTTTGTAGAAGAAAAGGTCAAAAAAATATTCAAGTAATGAAAAATATTTTTGGGTCTTTTTTTCTTGTTTTCATTGGGTCATTTTTTGTTATTAACATTCGACGGCCTTTTGTATTATTCAAAATGAAGCTCCTTTTTTTTTCGGAGAATAATACTTTTGTATTGTTTCGGAGAATAATACTTTTGTACTGTAAGGGTTAAGATTAACTGTGAGTAAGTATTAGGATCATAAGTGAAACTTTATTATGTTATTATTATATTATTATAGGTGATCAACACTTTCACCTTCCATTATCTCTTAGTCTATACAACCGTTGGGGCATCACACATGATCTGCCAAACGTCTTTCTCCATTCCTCTCTGTCTTTTTCCTTGAGTAGAATCTCCTTCAGTGAGAGGCATGTCCATTCTTTGATGTTATCTTCATAGCTCTATAAATATTCTGCTGTTTTTTTCAAACATTCATTATGCAAAATTCTAGAGATCTAGAGCAGGCATGTCAAACTGGGTGTTCGGGGGCCGCATGCGGCCCGCGACCACCTTGCATGCGGCCCCTCTGGCCACCTAAAAAATTAAAAAATTATGTTAAACTATTACGCTGGAAAACAAGAGATGACTAGCTATTTGAATGGAAAAAATAGTATCTGTTAAACTGAACAACGATGGTCAGTCTGCAGTAAAAGCAAGCTACATTTTGTCAAACTTCATTGTAAGCCTTTGCAAATCATTTAATAAATGTGATTTATGAAGGAGTGTGTTGTTAAAGCCGAAGTAATTTGTCCTAAAAAGGTGAAAGCATTCAAAGAAATAGCGTTAACTAGTGACACTGTGGCAGATAGAAAAAACTAAATATCTGATTTTGAATTATTTTCATTGGCTCTGAGTCAACTGATGTAAAGGGTGTGAAATAACAGAAAGTGATAATGCAGTACAATTTACCATTGTAAAGTTAGCTAGTCTAACAACGGATGGCGCACCAACTATGAAATTAAAGGGTTTTGATGCAAAGTTACTTGCAAAAATATGAGAGACTGATGATACTTTTAAATTTGCTCATTTTCAGTGCATTATTCACCAGGAAACATTCTGCGCAAAGCAATTACAGTTTCAACATGTCATAAGACCGGTTTCAGTCACTTCTCAATTTTATTCGTGATCGTGGTTTTAATGCTCGCCAAATTTTAATGTTTCTGGATGACATTGAAAATGAATTTGATTGTGTTCCCTACTACACAGAAGTCCGCTGGTTCTCATCACATATAATATTGAAGACATTGTTTGCACTGCGTGAGGAAATTGTATTGTTTCTGAACATGAAAGGTTCCTCTAAAAAAAAAAAAAGAAAGAAAGAAAGGTGAACCTGTTGAACATTTCCAAACTGACGAATGATTCAGCTTTTGACATTAGCAGTTGATCCCACTGGTCACCTGCAAGACTTGAATTTGAAACTTCAAAGTAAAGACAAAACTGTCACAACTGGGTGTAATCAAGTGAAATACATTTTTAAGCAAAATTAGGACTGTGGATAAACCAAATATGAAGTGAAAATCGTGTTCACTTATCAACGTGTCAGGAACTTAAAAGATTGAATACGGTTGCGACATTTAGTGAATGTCTTACATCTAGAATCGTTAGTAGATTCTTTCATTACCGTTTTCGCGACTTCGTTACATAAAAGCAAGAATTTTCTTGTTTTGTATCTCCATTCTCATTTGATTCTGAAAATGCTGTTGGAAATGTGCAACTCGAGCTGATAGAATAGCTGTCAGATTCTTAGTTGAAATAGAAGAATATTGAAATGGCTGTGAAAAAAATTGTAGTTATTTACCCTGAACGGTATGTTGAATTGCGGAAATTTGCAGCCAGAATTCTAGCTATGTTTGCATGCACTGGTCTCTATGAGCAGTTCTTTTGCATAATAAAAGCTACAAAAACATATCACCGTTTGAGATGATCTGATCAAAATTTGCCATCTGTGATGAAAGCGACAGTGGCAAACAAATTTCAACCTGACATTAATAAAATGGTATCCCAGAAATGATGTCAAGCATCAGGACAAAGAAAATAATGCGTAACCATAGTAGTTTTTATTTACAAAATAGTACTACAAATTTAGCTAAGGGACAGGTATGCCATTAATTATTGTATTCTATTGTATTGTTTCTAATATACAAAAAAACTAGTAGGCTGTTTTGCAGCTGATTTTTTGCTGCGGCCCCTCAGGTCATAGTAAGTTGTTTATGCGGCCCATATACCTTAATGAGTTTGACATGCCTGATCTAGAGTCAAAGTTCTAGAGATTTAGAGTCAAAGTTCTAGAGATCTAGAGTCAAAGTTCAAGAGATCTAG
>JADKLZ010005243.1:2165801-2176457 GCA_021533235.1 Biomphalaria straminea | reverse complement strand
GATCTAGAGTCAAAGTTCTAGAGATCTAGAGTCAAAGTTCTAGAGATTTAGTGTCAAAGTTCTAGAGATCTAGTGTCAAAGTTCTTCTAGAGATCTATTTCAAAGTCAAAGCGGCAACGTTCTAGAGCAGGGGTGGGCAAATTACGGACAGCGGGCCACATGCGGCCCGCCGAAGTGTTTTATGCGGCCCGCGAAAACCTAAATAAATCATTGTAAATATCTATAGAAATGATTGAAACTTTTGATTCTTATTACTTGCAACAATAAGACTAAAGAAACATTGTCTCCAAACGTCTTTCTAAAGAGTTAAAAAAAATACGAAGATTATATTTAATAGCAATACTATATAATACTATACTATACAATATTATATAAATTCATTAAAAGACATAAGCCCTGGACAGTATTTATTCAATGTTATGAACTGTGTTTGAAAGAGTTGGGTTGGCTTGTATATGATGACAAGGATAACAACTGATGGAGCTTTGACTAAGAAAAACAACTTTTTTAATAAAATAAAGAAAACATCCCAACCATAAACTAGTAACTGGAAAGTTTACACAAAGCAACAATTATTTCACTCTACATCATAATCAATCTTACACAAATGTAAATTATGCTCAGGGGGGCCGTCCCCAGGCATGATCAAAGATGCAGCTGCTAAGTTCCATGATTGTTAAAGGGCTCGCATAGAGCCCATGGTTTAGTATTACAGAAAAGGAATAGCGAAACGTGTACTCATTGTTATTTTTCATAGTACACTAGGCCCTTAATAAATTGCATAATTTTATTTTTTCCCTTTTATTTTGTATATTCCTATATTATTCGGGGCCACCAAATTCTATGGCCTCCAATTATCCAAGGCTGGTCCCGACTGGCAGTTCCAACAAGTATGTGAAGATTTGGAATTAAAACATTCTGATGTTCAGTAACACAGTTGTATTCACTGACCAATCATTAGATCAATATGGAATCTCATGCAAGAAATTGTTAGGTCCCTTGATGCAATGGACATTGACTGTGACTCTTTCCTAATATTCCCAATGAAGAGCTGAAAAAAGACTTCATGTTTATCATCGGAAGCATTGTAATTTGTTGTTTGCACATGATATGTATGTACATCTTAAATCTTTTCATACAAAGCATATATATATATGCGGCCCGCCTAGTCCCCAAATTTCATTAATGCGGCCCTCGGTTGAAAAAGGTTGCCCACCCCTGTTCTAGAGATACTGCGGCAAAGTTCTAGAGATCTTGCTGCTGGAAGGCGGCTTTGCTTTTAAATTGAAACTAAGTGACTAGTTGAGAGACAACATTAACATAAAATAATGCACACGTAACTGGATGGAATCTGCTTTCTAAAACGTGGAGAAAATTGTTGATGTAATCGTCACGGAAACCATCGTGTTAATAATAGAGATTAAACCTCTTCAAACATAAAGAATTTCTAAGGCCTAAGTTACAGTTTTAAAAGAGATTTCTGTAATGTAAAAGATATGTTCAGATAAAATATTATTGAACTTGAAAAACCAAAAAAAAATCATTTTTTGAAATTATGTATGGAAACCGCCTTTGTTCTACGCATGTCCAACAATACCGAAACGGTTAAAAGTGGTGCGCACCTACATTTTTAATGGTGTAGGTTTGAGTGAATGAATCGATGTTTAAAAGTCGAGAGGCCAAGTGCGGCTTGAGCTTGGCTTGCTTGGCTACCTAGAAGGGGGCTCGAGGTTCGACACTCGACTCGGGCAGAGTTGTGTTTACTGAGCAGCACGGGAAACCAACTCCTAGATACCCCCTCCCCCCACTGGTCCACAAATGAGATTGGACCAAAGCGCTCTGAGCATGCTATAAGCATGAAAGTAGCGCTATATAAAAGCTGTAATAATAATAATAACAAGTGCCGCCTTTGAAACTTGTCAACTCGAGACTCGTACTTCTTCGTCCACACCAAATTTATCTCTTCCTTTTCCAGTTTGTTGGAGCAGCTTGATAGATCGAAACAAAACACCGATGAAATGAATCTTCAAACAAATATTATTCATACCTGGCCTGACCAAGAAATACCTAAACAGTGCTTGAGGGAATACAGAATTAAATTACTAACAGCTGTATATGCGACTACAATTGAAAATCATGAAAAGTTTACAATGGACATTGTTATTGAGGTTGCAATTTCAATTATGATCAACTGATATGTAGTTCACAGTTCGGTCAAGTAATCTAGAGTTCTGGTTCTAAATCATCGTACTCTAAAACATTTTCTAATGGTTAGCTATTTTTAAATTTTAATTAGAGAACTTAGTAAAAGGGAGACAATCCCGCAGTTCATCACAAATGTAGGCATAGTTATTTGCCCTTGACAATGATAGAGTTGATAAGTAAGAGGAAAAGAAAGATAAAGGAATGCATTCTCTCCCTTTAATACCAGTGATGCCTAAAAAAAAACACGTCACGCGGACCTTTTCCAGCTCGTGAAGGCGTGCTATCAGGGCCGGTCCTAGCGATTGCGGGGCCCTATGCGAAACGGATTGCGCGGGGCCTATTATGGGTAGGGATAAGGATAATACATGAAAATTAAGATTTTGTATTAAAATTAAATTCATCTTAGCATTTTATGTATTCTTAACTAAGTGAAAAATCACGATCAAATTAACGTTACTTTTATGAGCCTTGCGTATAGCGAACTCATACAGTAGGTTATCAAAATTCTGTTTCCTACATAGATCACGCTCAATAGCAAGAATTGCTAAATTGTTCAATCTCTCTTCGTGTATTGGTGACCGTAAGTAATTCTTGATTAGTTTCAGGCGAGATGCTTCTTTCACCAGATGCCACAGTTATGGGTATTGTTTAAAAAATATTCTGAGTGCAACAAATTAAAATGGGAAAGGATTGTACCTTTCATTACAAGACAGATAAGCCTAAATTTCTATCAGGCTTTTGTTTAATTTGTAGAATATGCCTTAAAGATTCCATTTCATTTGCTAATTCTCGCCCACATATATCTGCTGACTGGTCTGCTGATGACGTCAATGCTTTCTTTCGGATGTCATCAAGCTGAAGGCTCTTGAAGCTGTCAAGAAACCCAAATAGATTGTGGCTTGAGATCAGCTGTTCGGATATCGGCTGCAAGGATTAAATTGCCGTGTTCACAATTCTGTTGAAGCAATCTATCCTGTAGCCATCTTCAGCTTTTCCAGGTGCAAAGTTTTCGTCAGATTTAACATACTGCATTTTCCTTTGACATTAGGCTGGAAAGATTGCAACATTCATGTTTCCAGCCAACTTCGTGGCTGTCATAAGAATCTGAACAAACCCATCCATCAACTCTCAATTTCTTTAGCCAAGTCATCAAGTTGTTGTACGAGTCCAGGTTTGGTTTGCAATGCACTTTAGAGAAATGTCTACCTTTTTTTTTTCGGAAAATTCTCCAAAGTAATCTCAGGTGGACCTTTTTAATAGATAGTAAATACAAGATCTTTCCATTTATTTCTACCCACATGGCAGGCTCATCCAGATTTCTCAATAAATCGACCATGTTTAGCTCATTATCTATAACTACATGCTGATCAGTTGTTACATTATTGTCTTCTGTTCTTACGACATGCTTATCAGTTGTTACATTATTGTCTTCTTACGACATTCACCACTACAGTTTTTCATTCTTCATAGAATCTGTTTCAGCTGTCTCACTAGAAGGGATTATGTTCCAATTTTCGGGTTTTGATCGTTTTAAAAACGTATGTAAGGCGCCCACCTGGTTCTAAGCTGAAGCCTCATTGGCTTTCTCTTCTTTTTCTTTTCCCAACCAGATACATATTGTCTACCAACATCCCTTGACCTTTTAGGTCATTTTCTATTCCATCTTTCTCCAAAAAAATCTGCTAAATATCATCTCGATCTAATAGACCTATATCGTCTCGATCTAATAGACCTATATCGTTCTAGTATAGTCTAATAGTGACTGATATTTTATACCAAATCTGTTTAGATTTAGATCTAGACGTATATAACATTTTCATTGTAATTCTAGATGTAGGTCTCTAGATCTTATTAAATTTTTTTTTTTAAATATCGCTTTTCATAAATTTTCATTGTTTTATGAGATCCAGATAATTTTGATCTACTTTTATATGCCAGTGACTATTAATGTAAATAAAGTATTGGAACTTTCGGTTTCGGTTTCAATTCGCCCTATTATTATATTTTTATTTAAATTTGAAATCTTGCAAGGCTTTTTTTTTCGCGTAAGATTGGTGTTTTCCATATAACAAGTTTGTCTAGTTTTCAGGAGATTTTAATAATAATTTCCAGACTTTTTCGTATATTTTGCATCATTATGCAATTACACATATTCTTAGCGCGGGGCCTATGAAAGCGCGGGGCCCACTGCGGCCGCATAGGTTGCAGTGGCTTAAGACCGGCCCTGCGTGCTATCCAGCCAATCGGAGCCTCTACCCGCTGTACGTCATGAAGTTGCAAAGTAAAAGTTCCACTAGACTTGAGATTTTTACGTTGATACATTACAGCTAACGTAGAAAACTTAAATGATCCCTAAACCGACCTAAAAGTTTGAGAACCTTTGGCTTAGACCTCAGCAATCGGAATAAAACTATTTTGTTAAAGTACATTCATTAAAAATAAATATTTCAATACAAATAAATGTACCTTCCATTCTAACCGAACAGCTTCGGGGATGGGAAAGGTCAACGTCCCAGTCATTTATTAAAGTGCTGACCTCATGGATTGACTAAGTTTTCAGAGAAAGTTCTGCCCTATCCATCATGTCACTTTCAGGAACCGACCCACTTTCACTTCATGTTCTAGTTTAAAGTTCCAGGTGCGTCTGTCGCATTGCGTGGGCTGTCCAGGTGGTTGTCCATCAGTAACACGTGAGTGGGTATTGAAGTGGCTATCTTCTCTCTGTGTGTGTGTATAGTTTCATGGATGTTGTAGTGCGATATCCTTCTCTTTAAAAAAATCTGGATTGTTTAAAGTGGTTGTTGTTATATAGATCTATATCGTGGATCATTCAAGCAGTTGTGACGGCAGATTTCCAATGTATGTCTTTAACTTACACATTACAGAGACGCTCTTTCTTTTAATCCTTATTTCATATGCTAGGACAAATTTGTACAAGTACTCCTTCTTCCCTAGTGCTATTAGAGCATGGAGCCTAGCTAACAAGGACAACTAGTGACTTGAATTTAGCTCATTGGTTAAAATGCTTGACTAAATGCATGACGCGTAGGATGTAGTCATCTTCTTTTATGAAGTAACGTCTGTATCATATAAGATAAGATCGCCTAAAATTTAAATATGAACTTATCAATAAGATGTATCATCATCGCCAGGACGTTGACTTGCGTCGTAGGAATAATGTGAAACATCGCGAAACAAAATCCCTTTACTTGACCGGTCAGCACAGCAACTGTTCATTGCAGGATATCAAGAGAGAGGTCGGTCCATTCTTTTACGTTGTCTAGTCAGCTGTTCTTAAAAAGATCCCTTTTTGCGTGCTCTCCCTCCTCCCCCAAGTGTACCTTGAAGAATGACTTTTGATAGTAAGTCATGACTTAACAATGCTACAGAGAGAAAACATCCTTGATACAGACCACTTCACCTATCTCGGAAGAGGAGTTGGCAAAGACGGTGGAGCTGATGATGATATACTAATTCGAATAAATAAAGCTAGGTTTGCCTTCTCAACTCTTCAAATAGTCTGGCGCTCCAGGGCAGTATCTCTACATGACAAGATGGGAGTCTGGGACGTTGGGTCTGTTCTCCTTTGCGGCTCGGAGGCTTGGGGAGTCACTGGAAGAAATATGGAGAGGCTCCGGGCTTTTGTTGGTGGATGCCTGCGCCGGATGTTGGGAATTGGGTGGCCAGAGGAGATGACCACTACCGATTTGTGGAAAAAAACAAGACGAGAGCCCATAGCACAAGACATTACCAAACGAGAATGGAGCTGGATAGGACACAGCCTGCGAAAACCAGCTACCAATGTTGCAGGGCAGGCTCTTGACTGGAATCCACAAGGAAAGAGGAAAGTGGGCAGACCCTAGCAAACCTGGAAGAGGTCAGTCGTCAGTGAAGCTGAGGGTACTGGAATGACATGGGAGCAGATGAAGAAAGCTGCTCAGAACCGAGTTCGGTGGAGAGGTGTGGTTGCGGCCCTATGCTCCCCTGGGAGTACACAGGATTAAGTCAGTCATGACTTAACAATATGACTTAACCAGCTCAGCTTTCGTCTCAGTAGATTAATGGGAGAGGAGGAAGGAGCTTAAAATCTAAAGCCATATTACAAGATCTTCGGGGCTCGCAGACTTTCCTTCATGGAACAGTACTAGGAAAAAAAAGAAGAGGCAGACAGAGGAAGCGATGGGAGGACAACATAAAAGAATGGACGGGCCTGCCACTGAAAGAGGTTTTAAACAAGGCAAAAGACAGAAAGGAATGGAGATAGACGGTCGACAAGTCTTGCTTGGTGCCCAAACGGTCCGACTGTCTATGGGATAAGTAGGTAGGTAGTTAGATATTAAGTTGTATGTTAATCCTTGTTTAGGTATAGAGTATAAGTTTTTGTAGAAATTGGATTTTTTTTTTTCAAAGATTTTCTAAATGTTTAAATTACAAGAAATAGTATGACATATAGAATGGCTGACAAACATACACACACAGGAGGATTACTTTCTAGTCAGACAAATACGCCCACAAAAGATACAAACACACACACGCCTGAAGACATTTTGGTCTGAGTGGTCAACATGAGAGACAGTTGCCACACCTCGGACTGTCCAGTGACATTCAGCAGACACGATCGAGTGACACACTTAACGGACAGTCCTTTCAGCAAGGACACCAGGGACAAAACTACACGTGACTAATAGCTCGCCACTAGCCTCGCTGTGGTTCTACGGCTCGTAGATCAATCCAACTCTGGACAAGTCCAGTAGATTAGCCGTTGTCATCCAGTGGTCATCCTCTTGCAGCGTCAAATATTTCCAGTGTTAAAGTGCCCCACTCAGCCCAGACTCTTGGGGAAGAAATACAAATTAAATCTGAGTAAAAATCTTCAGTTAAACCTTTTGAAAATTGATGGGAAATTTACAAGTCATTATTCGGTTTATTCACTATTCTCCAATGGTTGATCAATGTTCAGTTTCTCTTCAGGATGGCTTCTTGGTCGTGCGGTATCCGCGGTGGACTGTAGTCCGGATTTCTAAATTGTCCAGGGTTCATACCCTGCCCGTTAATTTACTTGAAATGAAATGGCAATACTTTCAAAACTAGTTTCTTAAATCAGCCATCTTGGTTCACAGAATAGTGTCTCCTATGAATGGGGGCTAACTCTTCCTACTGTATACATTATACCCAACAGGGGGGGGGGGGGTAATCTATAATATTTTGTTAGTTACTGAAAGGGGCGTAACATTCCATCAACGCTGCATCCCCCATGGAACTGCGAGAAATTCGGAATAGAATAAAAATTATCTTCAATTTCGGAGGAACATCCGAAAAATGCTAAACATTTTACAAACATTTGTTTTCATTTGCAGTTAAATCAGATTTCACTCTTATCAACGTGTAGATAGATCTATATATTTTGTTACCAAACGAAATGATTTTAATAATAATAATAATAATAATCTTTATTGTCCGTAAGGAAATTTGTCTTACAATTTGTGCATTATACAAAACAAAACATTATTAAAAAAATACACATTCACACCAGATTCACTCATAATTTATATATGAAAAGTTTACATTAGATTGGTTCTATTTAATGATCTGATTGCCAGAGGAACAAAAGAGTTTTTGTGTCTGTTTGTCTTTGCTATCGGTGTCTTGTATCTCTTTTGTGATGGTAAAATAACAAAATCCTGACCCAAAGGGTGATTTTTTATTTCTAGAATCTTCTTAGATTTTGTAAGGATGTTTGCCTCAAACAACTGCCCTAATGGGATTTGTTTTTTGCCAATGACTTTACCAGCAGCATTTAGGATTCTTTGGAGTTTATTTTTATTCTTAGTGCTTAGATTGCCATACCAGGCAGTGATATTAAAATGTAAAATATTGCCGATGTGAGCGTGAAAAAACATAGCCAAGGCCTTTTCGCTAATATTAAAAGCTTCTTTAAAATAACTAAAGCTTAGGTTGGTACAGCAGAATACTTAGAATACCATCAACTAGCCACACATATATGTTCCACTTCTAGCAGTCCGCAAATCCAAGAAATAAACGCAAAGTATCACTTCACATATTTGTTCAGCCTCCTGTATCCCACAGTAGTCGAATTAAGCATGATTTCAAACTAAAAATATTGATTGGTAGTTGACACTAAGGCCGATCACTTATCACATGGTAACTGACGAATGGCTGAGGGTAGACGCAAGTGACTTGAAGTTGCTTAAGAGAAATCAGTGATCCCCAAGTTCCGACACTGTTTGGGTATTTAAACACAGCAAAGCTAAAAAAAAAATCTTAACATTGCTTAAAGAGTTTCTCTTTTAGATCTTGCGATCTATAGGGCAGATGATGCAAAGGTATAATGTTTGTGTGGTCTGTTTGTGGGAGTCATGTGGCCAGCACAATATCTAACCACCTTACTTTTTCCCAACTAAAGTCAGGTACCCATTAGAGCTGGCAGGTGCCCTAAGATTCCCAAATAAAAAAAATCCTAGTCCTTTCAAGTATTCGAACCTGGGACCCCTGATTCGGAGCCCAAGCGCTTGACCACTCAGTCACAGCACCTCCTAAACATTATTTAGCTATCTTTTTTTTTTTGGAGCCAGTCTAAATAACTCGATTAGTACCACATACAAAATTGAAACCAACGTCATTTCCTGTTGTTCATACTTTTGACATTTACACACACACACACACAAAAAGAGAGTAGACAGCAGAGACAAAAAAAAAATGAGAAAGGAATTTTCTGGGAATTAAATTCATTAATCTTAGAAAAGCTGCAAGCATCTAGCAGACTGTATAAAGCATAATACACACACACGCGCGCGCACACACAAACACTCTCACACATCTCATGCATCTTGCTTTATCCTTTTTTAAGACTACTGAGTTTAACGTATTCACGTGTGTGTTCGTTGTTTTTATAATACGTAAGTAAACACACATAGTTATCGAACTGAAGTTTTCATCCACTATCTGACTCAATAAAATCATGGCATCTTACTGGCACACAGACACAATGAGAGTAAATGTTCAACTTGAAATAGAGTACACAAGAACCAAGTCGTGAGAAATAAAGCGAAAAAATTTAAAGTAGTCTATTTTTATTTTAACCAATAGCTGATCAGGAAACACAATCACGTGATGAAAAGGGAAAAAAAATTGTCCCCAACGTTTACGAGTCTTGCTGCTGGGTGGGTCTGTAATTAGCTGGTGGAATATTGCCAGTTTTGAGATGAGGTCTCTAAAAATAGAAGCTGATCATGTGACCAGGTTGGATGGGTTATGTGATAGTCATTTATTACTGACGTCAAGGAGAAGAGCTCGAAACCCTGGAGAAACGAGTTCAAGACCAAGACTTAGGTGTTAGTGGAATCATGTGGATTTCCACCCTCTCCTCTTCACTCCCTTTCATTGTCTATTTCCATCACACTGCGTTTTTTAAAATCTTTCTTCTCTCGCTGTCTGACTCTCTCTGTATGTCTCTCTTCTTCTCTTTCCATGTCTGTCCCTGTATCTCTCTCTCTCTCTCTCTCTCCCTCTTTCTCACTCTGTCTCTCTCCCTCATCCTTTTCTCTCTCGGTTTCTCTCTCTCTTTATACATTTCTTTCTTTTGAGCTGTGTCTGTTTGCCCTTTCTTCAAGTCTCACTCCCCCCCTCACTCTCTTTGTATGTATCTATTGCTCTCTCTCTCTCTCTCTCTCAACTCTGTTGTTTCTCCTATCTGCATCTCTCCACCCCCCTCCTTCAGTCTCTGAGACGAAAGCATCCATTCTGATAGTAAACTTCTAAGACGTCTTCTACTAAACACAATTGTAGTTTTTATATTTTCCTAACGTGTCAATAAACTGTTTAGCTAGTACCATTCTCTCCCCTTAAACAAATAGTTTTTTTTAAAGAAGCTTTTATCAACTCTGTCTGTTTGGTAAATAGTCTGAACATATTTTTTCTTCCACTTCCCCATTCTTTGATCAAGTTGAAAATTGTGCATAATTGTTCATAGTCAATAACGAATTAATCAAAAAATTAAACAATTCGTTAATCATTTAGTACTAATTAATTAATTTTGTTTTTATAGCAGAAAGGGAGATAAACTCCGTAATTTTCAGATAAATGGCAGTTCTTAGCGGTTCCTTTCCATAACATAGGCATTGTTTACACTGTTGGTCATGAAGAGGAATGTGAATATTGTGCGTTTGAAAAAAAAAAGTAGTGCGAATTGCACAGCGACAATAAAGCGGTCTAGAGGATCACTTTTGGGCGCGTAGGGTTTCTAGGTAGCTATTTAAAACGGCTCGGAATGTTGATTTTTTCATTGAACACGCGTATGAATACATTGTATTATACTACTCAAATTTACGTTAATTAGATCTTGTGTCTTGAAAGTAATCTAAATTCACGTTACCAATCGATCACTCCTATTTTAGTGGTTACTTTTTAACCTGCTTGTCATTCAAGTGAATA
>JADKLZ010005243.1:2145371-2159492 GCA_021533235.1 Biomphalaria straminea | reverse complement strand
GGGTGGATGAGGTGGTCTCCTGGACACTGGATAGCTGTGGACCCGAGTGAAATGTTTCGAGAGTTATCTGTTCAAATCATCCAATTCAATTATCACCCTTTAAGTCAGATTACGCGATTCAATGATGGGATGTACACTGAATATTGTCCTGTTTATGAAAACAGATCGCGTAGAGCTATGGTGGGACTTGGACTTCTCAGATTTTTTTTAAGTCTCATAGCACAACGCTATCCCACACATCGTATTTCTGAGCAGGACCGGATTTACACTTATTAATGCCCTAAATATTTGAGATATAATAGTAATAATAACAAGGCTAGTCTTCGAGTTCGGAGATTAATGAGGAACGCAGAATTTCCCGTGGCCCCTTGTAATCATCATAAGACATTTCTCTTATGCTCTTCCTTTAAAAAGATTGAAAATATCCCAAGAAAAATTTTTGGGGTCCCCCGAACAAGTAGTTGCCCTAATCTATACCTTATGTTGCCTATAGGTAAATGTAGCACAGGCCTGGAGCCCTTGACAACAATAGTGTTGCTGTGTTGTAGCATTGGGTTGTAGCTAATCCAGCCTACCATGTACGCGTATTTCTTAAATGAAACCCACATTTTAATAAAAGCGTTAATTTCTCTTTTATGATTAAAATAAAATAAACTTTATTGCCAAATTAAATTTTCCAGGCTTTCAATCATATCCTTGAGCCTAAGATCAACCTCTTCAATAAAATCATCGTCCTAACGAGAGAACTGGTACATGTACGGCATTAGGGCTGTCCTTCAAGGCGACCTTCAAACTCACTGCCTCTTCCATGCTCTAAGGGAGTAATTCTCAGCATTGTTCGCTTCCAATGTGGTTTCTGATTCAACGCTAGTCTATACATCGGCGCTAGCCCATACAACGACGCTAGTCCTCTCTTCAGCGCTAGTCTATACATCGGCGCTAGCCCATACAACGACGCTAGTCCTCTCTTCAACGCTAGTCTATACATCGGCGCTAGCCCATACAACGACGCCAGTCCTCTCGTCAACGCTAGTCTATACATCGGCGCTAGCACATACAACGACGCCAGTCCTTTCTTCAGCGCTAGTCTATACATCGGCGCTAGCCCATACAACGACGCTAGTCCTCTCTTCAACGCTAGTCTATGCATCGGCGCTAGCCCATACAACGACGCTAGTCCTCTCTTCAGCGCTAGTCTATACATCGGCGCTAGCCCATACAACGACGCCAGTCCTCTCGTCAACGCTAGTCTATACATCGGCGCTAGCCCATACAACGACGCTAGTCCTCTCTTCAACGCTAGTCTATACATCGGCGCTAGCCCATACAACGACGCTAGTCCTCTCTTCAACGCTAGTCTATACATCGACGCTAGTCTATACATCGGCGCTAGCCCATACAACGACGCTAGTCCTCTCTTCAACGCTAGTCCTTAAATCGTCGTACATATCGGCGCTAGTCCATTCATGGGCGCTAGTCCATTCATGGGCGCTAGTCATACCCTTCAGTTGTCTTTCATGAACGATCTTTTATAAAGAGATGATTTGACCCTTAAATACTTTACTATTTAATCTGTAAGTCAGAAGATTATAATGGCTTCTACTTCTGGTAATTGTTCTTCTACAAGTGTAAAATACTCTACGATACTATAGTAATGCTTCTATTTTTTTGTTTTTAAGTTAATTCAAACTGACCAGAACGACTTTTACTGCAGGTAGCAAGAAGTGTTTCTTTACATAAAGATGATGACTTAAGAAATGCTTGCTTACTTTTTATGACATTTTACAAGAAAAATGAAAAAAAAAAAAAAAAAGCTTATCTATGGGAAAGAACTGTTAAATTACTGCCATATATATCTCAATGGAGGTGCGGTGGCTGAGCGGTAAAGCGCTTGGTTTCCGAACAGGGGGCCGGGGTTCGAATCCTCGTGAAGACTTTGATTTTTAATCTCGGGATCTTCGGGCGCCTCTGAGTATACCCAGGTTTAATGGGTACCTGACATTAGTTGGAGAAAAGTAAAGGCGGTTGGTTCTTGTGCTTGCTACATAACACCCTTGTTAACCGTAGGCAGGGCCGGTCCTAGTAATTGCGGGGCCCTATGCGAAACTGATTGCGCGTGGCCTTGTCAGGGTAGGAAAAAGAATAATAAGTGAAAATACAGCTTTTGTAGTAAAAAAAAAAACCACTTTGGATTTTATTCATTCTTTACTAAGTACACAATTGCGATCAAATTAATTTTACTTTACGAACCTTGCAACCTATGGCATATGTATTTGCGAGTGACTATAAAAGTAAATAAAGTATTGGAATTCCGATTAAAGTAAAAAAATCGCCCAATTATTACATTTTATTACATGAAAGCTGACAATGCCTTTTTTCTTTTATCGCGCGCAGGATTGGCGTTTTCGCAATTAATGACAACCACAAATGACAATTTTGTCTTTTTTCATAAAATTTTTATGAGTTTTCAGGAGATTTTAATAAGTTTATGAGATTTCCAGGAATTTTTCGTATATATTTTGCAATTTAATAATTACACCTAAAATTGGCGCGGGGCCTTTGTAAGCGCGGGTCCCACCGCGACCGCATAGGTTGCAGTGACCTAAGACCGGCCCTGACCCTAGGCCACGAAACAGATGACCTTTACATCATCCGCCCTATAGGCCACATGGTCTGACAGAGGAACTTTACTTTCACTTTTATATATCTCAATACTGCAGGAATAATCTTCCTTATTCTGTATTAAACAAAGTCAATTAATAACCACATATTAGTTAGTTTTTTTTTAATTGTTCTGAGAATGAGTGTGTGAGAAATAACGGTATCAAAATGAAATCAAGCAGGCTGGGTGAACTGTGTAGTCAGTCTCTTCAGTAGTTAGTGTAATAGCCATACACATGTGTCAGAATGTGTGTAAATGTTTGTGTTCGCATGTGGCTGTTGAGTGTGTGTGTTAACATCAGTGTTTGTTTTTTTTTTCTTTCTGTCAACCTCCATTCATTTCATCATCGCCATTCTTTAATTCATTTTTTTTTTGTTCAGATAGAAGTCACTTTTAAAAAGGCCTATTTATGACACAGAGAAGTGGAAATCTATAGCTGCTGCCCCCCCCCCTCCCCTTTCACGCCCTCGGGGGGGGGGGGGGGGCAACACAAATCTGGGTTTCAAGGATAAGGTAATAAGTGGCCTTGACCTTCGTGTTATGATAAGTATGCTCATCTGTGTGCATGTGTGTATTGATGTACATGAAAGAGCTACCGAATTACGCAATGCTAATCAAGTTAACTCCTTAGGCCAGTCTGTAAGCCTGTTCATATTTCTTTCTTTCTCCAGTATAGTATTGTCTCCCTTGTTTATGCCTTCTTTTGTGTGTACATCATCTGAACGTTGGGAATGTATATTTTATGGACTGTGCACCACGTGACATATAGGTAACCAAAAGCCTGGAAACCTTAATGTTTTGAAGTATAGCATGCGCCTAGCTGGAAAAGTGCAAAATCCTTTTCTCTATAAACAATGTTATAATCTTGGTAGAGGCCTAAACGAATGTTTTATTTACAAAATGTGGCAGTGGACTTCGTTTGTGTTTATTGTTGAACTTAGTTATGAATAAAAATGACGTCTGTTATAATCATAATAATCAGTCACATAACGTTTTAATTATGTAAAAGAAAAATAAAGTATAATCTACCTTAATGGAAACAAAAATATGTTTACAGTTATTGGGGTAAGTGTCTCCCTACCTCCAACCAAACTAAACACTTGTTTTACACATTCAGTATAATCTATTCATGTATCTATTTCTCCAAGAAACGTAGTTTCAATTAGCAAAGATATTAAATTAGATTATGTAAAAAAAAAAGTTTTCTTTCTTAACAGCGGTTCTCAATTCCTTTTTATTTCTCTTATAGTGACAAAGAGTTAGCTCCCATCTAAACTGAAGACCCTAACCATGTAAAATAGTGTGCCGCTAATAGTTGAATGAGTCTATTGGATTCTTAGCGACTTTCGTGTATGTATCCCGAGGCGAGTCTCTGGCTGCATAGGAATGTTGTAATAATGCTTAACTAACTTATAGTGTCATTCCAGTACACGAAAGCCGTAATAATAATAAATGTCAACGTCTTCTATTCTCAAGATTAAGGATGAGTGCATTGTTTCACGTGACCACCCAAACCCAGTTGCGACCTGTATATTTTTCCACACATAATGCAAACAAAACCGATGTCCGCCAGATATCTATTTAAGTCTTTTTTGCGTCTTCTGTGTCTGTCTTCTACAGTGTCGTTTCTCAGGGCCACAAATGTACCACAGGACTAAAATATCAACACATTCACAACAACGTCTCGTGTAAGAACTGACATTCAACAAAGTACAACACACATCTGATGTAAGAGAGACACTATAAGAATAAGCCTCGGCATAGAAACGACAGTCTTATTAACTGTCTGTAATTATATTGGATAACTTAAAGCCTCGACATAATGTGTATTGAGGTACAGAAATGTTGAAACAAAATAAGTTTTCTTAATTTAAATATTTTAAATACTTTTTTTTAGAAACTTGCTTATCTAATGTGAAATGGCATCGATCATTTTGAACCATTCATAACTGTACACAGTTTGAGTTATTGCGACTTACATGCTTCTGCTATCTTATAAGCTGGCAAAGAATTCTGTTCGCGCTTGGGGTGGAAACCGTTCGATCGCTGCTATATCTCTAATTATTGCAAGATTTATCTATCGTTTTCCACATAAAAATAAAGTATTTAATTACGAATAATCAATAAACTAATTAGAGATGTTTATTTTGTTATAGATTCGTGTATTGCCGCCATCATGAATGACTTATTGTGTAAAGTTTCAACTTGATCTGAGAATGGGAAGTGGGAGAAATTAAGTATACAACATTCCAACCAGACCAAGGGTTCTCAACTTGAGGGTAGCTACCCTCTTAGAGTTTGATTGACGATTTGCGAGGGGTCGCCTAAGACCATCGATAAATGGCTTGTTTTTTGTCAATTCCTTTAATTGCTGTGTAAATGTGGGTGATAGGGGGTCGCGGAAGAGTAGGGGGTTGTAAAAAGGGGGTCGTCGAACTAAAAAGGTTGAGAACCGCTGAACCTGAGAGACGGAGTTGATATAAGCTGGGTGATAACAAGTTCTAGATCTAACAAAGAAACACAATATTTGAGTGCAGTAACAAGAAGTAATAAACCAAGCAACAGAAGTATCATAACGTAGAATGTAACGAATTTAGTTTTATATTTGAACTAGACAGATATTACCCGCTGTCCGCGGGTCTTAAGTTGCGTATTGCCGATGTAGTCAGTGATATAGTGCATTAGAAATAATTAAAGAAAATAATAATGTTTAAAGTAAAGCAAATGCGTGAATTCACGTTAAAAAAGAAATCATGAATTGAGCTATAAATAGAAACTTGACCTTAATTTACGCGATATTAGGTAATAGTTGCAATCATGTAAAAATGCGTTAAAAAACTAATTTCAATGTTAATTTGATTAAAATATGAAATGAATGGACTATAATTAGTATATTTATGTGTTAAAGCTTAAAACTATCTTTGCGAAGAGAAGTTATATCATCTTTTAGTTGAATTACAGTTTTAGACCTAGAATGCCTAGATCTAGGTCAATCTAGGAATAGAGAGATGTGTAACCTTTCGGTAATGTCTAATGAAAGTAGATCTATGTTCAACAGGAATTTTATATTCGCAGATACAAAGAACGAATTTATGTAAAAATCCTTTTGAAACACAAATTCGAAGCTTAATTTTGTTAAATAATTAAATCATTAGACTATATTTTGTATTTTCATGCGTTAAAGTAAAAATCCATAGGTGCAAAGTGTATTTCTTAAAATTAGATCTAGATCTAAATCCTTTCGATCTTTTCTCATGTCTCAACATTTGTAAACAAAGCCTAGATCCATACAATAGTATAGTTGTAATAGACTTGGTCAACTTTATTTTTTTTAAGGGTCTAACGTTCGTTTTAGGGCTACAATACATACACTACGGCCTAAGTTGGTACCCAAGGAACATTTCTGCCAAGTTTAATGAAAATTGGTCACGCGGTTTTGATTTCTATTCGATACATACATACATACGCTAAACATTCAACTTTATAGTATAGATATCAAGAGAAAGACCTTAGATAAAGTCCACATTGATAAAAATACTTTATAACTTCTCAGTTATAATAGTCTCTTATCATATTACTTCATAGCACAAATAAAAAAAAAACCAACAGCAAGAGAGAGAGAAGAGAGAGACAGAAGAGAAAGAGTGAAAATAGAGAAGAAAGAGAGAGAGAAAAGAAGAGAGAAAAAGACAAAAAGAAAGAGAGAAAAATAGAGAACACTGTTAGGGGGGATGATCGAAATAGAACCAATAAAGCGCAAAATCATATAAAGAGAGAAAAAGAAATATAGAGGAGAGAGAGAAAGAAAGAAAGCGATATGGAAAGAGAGAGAGAGAGAGAGAGAGCAGAGAGAGAGGGGGGGCGGGCAACAACCCAATAAAACTAATGCAACAAGACCGATAACCTCGAGCACTCATTTATTTCCCCTTACTAGTGCCGATTGCCAGATCGAGGAACTAGAGGAGAAACAGGGGGTTGGGGGGGTTGTTAGTTGAATGGAAAGTTGGCGTGTGTGTGTGTTAGTGAAAGAACAAGTCATAGTGAAGAAAGAGAAGAAACAGTGGAGATTTAGGAGACTTAATAGAATCAGTGTTAGAGATACAGAAGAGAGAACATGGGTTTGTGTAATAGTGAAAGAGAATGAGAGATTCAAGAGAAGTTGTGGGGGCAACAACAACAAACAAAGGATGGGGGGAGAAAGAGAAATACAACTAATCGTCCAGACAATCAGTGACTTAGTCCAAAGCTAGTGTATGAGTCTAGGTCAAAGTGTGTGTGTGTGTGTGTGTGTGAGTGAGAGAGAGAGAGAGAGAGAGAGAGAGATCTGAAGAGTTGGATGTGAAAAAGTTGTCAGTGTGTGTGTATAGCCAGAGAGTCAAGTTCAAGAGGACTGGCCAGATGAATGATCAAATTAAGAGACCTGACAGTTGGTAAACGTCGAAAGTCCCCCCCACACACACACTAACACCAGTGTAACAAATGCTGATCTTTACCAGTTACCCTGGGAGGGGGGGGGCAAGTAAAGTGGAGAGGTCGCGGGAATAGTACACAACTGAAACCTGAAGGGCCCCGTTCACTTCTAGTGTCTGATCCTAACGGTGTCTGGATATTTAGGCACCGGATAGTTAGGCATCGGTTATAGTTGCTATTTTTTTATAACGTAACCGATAGCCCATAGCCTAAGGATAAAATATACGTTAACATTTTAAAATTGTTTTCAAAATTAAGGTCGCTAATTAAAGAGTGCCTAATTATCCGGTGCCTAATTATCCGCCTTGTCAAAAAGTGACTAATTATCCGGGTGCCTAAATTTCCGGGTGCCTAATTATCCGGGTGCCTAAATTTCCGGGTGCCTAAATTTCCGGGTGCCTAAATATCCGGGTGCCTAAATATCCGGTGCCTAAATATCCGTAAATACGAGGTGCCTAAATATCCGGTGCCTAAAGTTCCTAAATTCGATGCTAACGTAATGGTTCAAAGTTGCTCAGTGCTATGGAGTGTATGTGTGTGTGTGTTTCCAAGGTAACCATGAAAAAAGTAGAGCGGATGTTGATTGTGTCAGACGGAGAGTGTCTGATGAAACCAAGACTTGGTCTGTCATAATTGATTGGAATAGAAGTCACGTGGGTAACAGCTGAAGGGAGACGAATCAGAGATGTGAGACTATGTTTACTGTGCAATGTGAAGTTTTATATTTCAATATCAATTCATTTACCACAAGATTTCTGTCTCATTTCAGGTTGAAGGCTCTGTGTATATTTATAAATACAAATTACATTCAAGTTTGTTTAAAAAGCTGTCTGTTCAAGTTCTACATTAAGAATACAAAACGCCTACATTAGTTTTTATTTTGATTGTAGCTACAAACCAACGACCACTAAACAACTTCAAATGTTGTTTCAAGAGAAAGAAAGAAAACTGGCTTTCGCGAAGGTTACGACACTCACCCCCGCCCCACTTTAAAAAAAGACAATAGTTTGCTCCAAAACCAATACCAGAACTTGGCTAGCAGCTAGCCAACACAAGCTATAACCAATAGAAAGTAATAGCCGATTTTAAAGATTAACAAAAAAATTAGGTTGACAAACAAGATTAATATGCGTAATATCAATAGCCTTAAGGCTGTAACTCGGCTTCAGCAGATCGACTCAACCTAACTGTACTTTCCATTCTGATAAAACTAAAAGCCGGCATATTTACACAGTTTGATTTGCATGACAGATACGCAATTAGCAGGTTCCAGTAGATGTCACTAGACAAGAGTCACACCGCACTGTGTTCTGGATGTGTAACAGCCATAGACATAAATAAATATTAACTGGCCAATAAGACTATTTTATGAAACAAAATTTGTGAATTGCGATTGTGTGTACTTTATTTATGTCTATGGGTTTTGTTTAATCTCTAAGCCTGAAGATCATGCAATTTTTAAATTTTTCATAATTCGGAAATCCGAATACACTTGATATACATGTTTTCAAGTTACACGAAGTTGCTTCTTTTTTCCAGTCTATATTTATGTATGTCTATGGTAACAGCGTTCACTATTGGCTAGTTTCACGTTAACTAGACTTTGTCTAAGATGCTAAATGAAACTTGAATGATGTCAACTACAATATAATTCAAAAGAGGCTAGAACTTTAACAAGGATCTTAATGTTAACTTCGCTTTATCACACATTGATTTTCAAATAAGTTTGAATTCATGTAGTGATGTCTAATACTTCCTCTATATTAAAATTATTTCATCCTACAATGCTAAATAAATATGAAAATTATATACCTTTGCAGTGGGGTAGCTAAGGGAGGGCGGACATTTAAAAATCCCCCAGGGATCCAACTTGAGGGGGCCCCAAATGTGTGTTTTACATTAAAATTAAATATTACGCAAAATGCAAAGGCCCCTAAACAGTTCAAGCTCCCCAGGCCCTCAAACGATAGAAATTCCTAGCTACGCCCCTGAAACTTTGAAATCAATAGCTTATTAACACTTTATTTATTCTGTAAGCCGTATACACTATACACAAAAAACTTTTTTTTTTTTTTTTTTTTTTTTTGATGAAAATCTCTAATAGAATGATTGTTAAGTTTGAATTGTCAGACTTTTATTTTAAAATTAGGTAATTTCATTTTTTTTCTATCCGTCAATTAGTTTAACCTTGTGATAGGGAAAAAAAAGGCACGCGACACACACCTAAGAACCAAAGAAAAGCTATTGCCGAAGTCATGCGCAGACTGTTAAAATTAAACATTTCCAAATGGCAACTGGGTCACGTGGTCACGTTAAATTATGCTCTCGTTATTAATGCTTGGACTTTGAACCCATACCGCTTACATGCAACAAACAAGTTTTAGCTACAGTTTTGACCAACAATGTGTGTGACTGTTTTTGGGAAATTCTGAAATGACGTCACGCGCAATGAACCATGACCTTTTCTTTTCCCGCGATATTCAAGTGTACACATCTCTGCAGGTCACTTAAGAAAACTTATTTAAAACCAGTGCCGAATGTCCAATTATTAGCAATACTTTAAGGCCCCAACTTGGCTGAGGGCTGGAGAACCTAAAATAGTTCCATATTTTCAGTTTGAAGAAAGGGCAGAGGAAAACTTGCCTTTGGTTCATTACAAGAAAACTTGGGGCCTTATAGAGTCTAAATCCGGCCCTGGTAGAAACGAATACAATGGAAAGTGCATTGTCAATTATCTGCCACATAAAATTAAAACTGCCAATTTTAAAAGCCACATGTTAAAAGCTATAAAAATGCAAGGGGTGGTTAAACTGTTCACCACTTTTTCCTTTGAAGTCTTTTGAAGTCTGAAAGTATTTCTAACGTCTAACGTGAAACTCTTTTTTTTAGACAGAATTTTGAAAATCAAGATGCAAATATATATATATTTTTTTTTTCTGAATGCCTTCAAAACAGAGACGTTATTTGTGAAAAAAAAAATTTTTTTTTCACTTTTTTTCTTGTTAATTTTTTAGCCTCAAGTAACTATTTCGTTAATTTGAACAAAGATAACGTTACACCTGGACACACCTGTACAAAATAATGTTGAAAACGGAGAAGCTTATAGTACGTTCTAGTCAAAGGGTTTGTAACTTCCCATATGTCAGTAAACAATCACGTGAATCAAACAGACCGGACGTCAAATGACAATCACAGAATTCAAAACATTGCTGTGAAAGAAGAAGCCAATGTCAACAATCTGCTTTTAAAGTTATTCAAGTTTCCGTTGTTGTTTTTCCTCACTGATAAGAAATAAATTTCTTCTAAGGTAAATGTCTCCATTACTTGCAGACAAAATCAGAAGTATGATATAAATATGTTAAAAACTAACAGTCAAGATGAAACGAAAGTCTGCTCAGAAAACATCAAATACAAAATAGTCTTACAAAAAGAAGTCCCCAGCACTTGCGTATGTCCTTTTGTTATTGAATACCGTACAACAATCAGAGAATATCAACATTTAGAAAAACTCAAGTTCAATATATAATTGATGTATGTACCTGAAAATACTTTCTACAAAATATGTGTATTATTTTGTAAAGCAACTCAACCACGATAAAAAAATAAATCATTTCTAAAATAAGAAATGTGTATGTTTGATTGTTAAAGAGGAACCTGAACATAAAATAGTAATGGTTAGGGTAGACAACTTACAAAGCAATTATTTTGATCTTAACAACTAATAAATGTTAGATTTAAAAAAAAAATCATTTTTACTCCACCCCTCACCCACCTTATAAAAAAAGATCATAGCCAAGCGAATGTATAAAACTGGTAGACTTTATGTTAGGCCTATAGACCCAGACTGTAAAGACGGTTCCCAAAATGCTCCTGGACATTTATCTTTATTGTAGAGAATATGGAGGCGCTGTGTCATCGGTAAAACGCTTAGCTTCCGAACCGGGGTACCGGTTCGAGTCCTAGTTATTTTTAATTTCGGAATCTTTGTGCGTTCACCCAGCTATCCTGACATTAGTTAGGGAAAAGTTGGTCGTTGTGCTGGCCACATGACACCATCGTTAACCGTGAGTCATAGAAACTGATGACCCTAACATTATCTGTCTTATAAATTGCAAGTTCTGAAAGGAAAACTTAAGTGAAAACGGCCTAGATGCGGAAATACCCGAATAATAATGATTGCCTCTAGCCAAATTTAAATTATTATTTTGTTTGTTTTACATGTTTCGGAAATTCCTTCAGACTTGAAGATAGTTATTTCCTAGTCCAAACCTTCCGCAGGACGACGGGGGATGGGAGCGGGCAGGGTTTGAATCCGGGACCATCGGTAAATCGAAACGACAGTCCAGCGTGCAAACCGCTCGACCAGGCAGCCATCCATTCTATTTTTACAATTTGAACAATTAAAAAGGTCAAACTAGTGTATGCCCAATGTAGCCAAATAGATAGTAATTCTTTTCCAAACGTATACATCAACTGGTCAAATTTTTAGGAAAATCGAAAGAGCCGTTTTTAGATATTCGTGTGCAGCTTTGTTTGAATCAATGAATTAGCAATCTGAATAGAGGAACTAGTTAAAAGGGTTGAAAGAGATTCTGAAATAGATCTAGCTTGAAAGCTAAAACAGATATCAAAATAGACTCCTTTACAATAATAGCAATGGGTCTCAAACAGAGAAGAAGTCGACTTACTATGTGTATACTCTCCAACCAGAGGAACGGTTATATTTAGAAACCCACCATTACCCACAATGCAATACACCAAAATCAGTGTTAATAGAATTCCTAGTGTCACAGATGCTGTCTGGTCCGCCCATTAATATTAAGCTGGAGGCAGAGAGGCTCGTGTGTATGTGTTTCACTACACTCTAAAGTTACGGCATGTGTGTGTGTGTGTGAGTGTTATTGTAACTAGGTTTGTTACATATAACTTGTTTAACTGTTCGTTTGACCGGTCATATTCCTTTATATATAGATCTTGGCCCCATATGTTTTTTTTTTGTGTTCGATCTAATTAGAAAGACATGACTGGCAAGGTTTGTCTTGTATACTTGAATGAGTTTTACAATCAAGAATAAAACAATACAAAATACATTAACCAAAAAAAAATTTAAAAAAAATTAAAAAGGCAATGCCTCCTTTATGCAACCCATAGAGACATTCTTGATTGAATGTTAAGATTAAAAAAAACATTGCAACATTTTTTTTCACTTTTTACCATCCACCTTTCTCGGGGAGAAAGAATGCTGATTAAGCGAATGTATTAATCTACTACAGTTTATAATATTCCGATGATAGATTAGACTTAGAAGACGATGCGCAAAATTAAACTCTCGAATCAATGAAGACCTACATTCGGAAATTCCCGAAAGCGATAGTCCTGTCAAGAACGAGATAGTCCTTTCAAGAACGAGATAGTCCTTTCAAAACCGATGTTGGGTCTGGACCTAGATATCTAGAATCCTAGATTTAGATATCTAGCCAAATTATTTATTTTTTTTGAAATAATGATAAGAGTCAAATTAGAGATGTCTCAGTGTAGCCAACGAGCTAGCAATTCTTTTCTCAGGGACAGCAACTGTTACATTTCTAGAAAAATTGTTAAAGCCATTTTAGAGATCAGCGTCCAGGTTCATTCATCCTCCATTAGTCCTTTCAAAACCGATGTTGGGTCTGGACCTACAATCCTAGATTTGGATGTGTAGCCAAATTATAATTTATTTCATTTTTTTTTTTCTTGAAAAATTATAACGTTCAAACTAGAGTTTTCCCAGTGAGACCAACGGGCAAGTACTTCTTTTCGATATACATAGCCAAGGACAGGAGTGCATGGAGACAGGCTGTACGTACTGGGACAACCTTCGCTGAGAACAAAAGAATTGAGGCGGCCTTAATCAAGAGGGAAAAAAAGAAAGCTGCCCTGTCCGATAGCCCTGAATCTGATGCATACACGTGCATGAATTGCGGCAAAGTCTGCCGCTCTAGAATTGGCTTGATTAGCCACTCTAGATTCTGCCCTGTCTCAAGATTAAACTACGACCAGTGACTCATCTTGGCACATCCATTGCCTTTCGAGACAAAAAGGAGCTACAGCAACTGTCAAATTTCTAGGAAAATTGTTAGAGCCGTTTTCGAGAAAAGCGTCCTCCAAACCAAAATCTTAGGTTTTTGGAAGTTTTCACGAAGTCACGAATTAAAAAAAAGAGATTGTAAAAATATCATTTCTATCTCAAAACACATAATGTGTATTTGACTTTTATCCCATAGAGATACACAACTTGTTGACGTCATTATTTCTTTTCGGCCTTGAAATTCATGCTTTTTAAACTCATTCCTCATTGGTTAATTGTCAAATGAAAACAACCACTCCGACTGTGTTATTCTATTAGTGCAGTAATGCATCAATGAATTAATACTTTGCACTAAAGATGAAAACGTGTTGATTCCCTCCACTGTATCCTCTTCAGCCACTCCCAGAGAAACACTCGGCTTCCATTTTTTTTTCTCCATACGAACTAAAAACAACAACTTCATATTAGTCTAATACTACACTATAAATCACATTCAGTCACATTCAGATCAGCTACAATATAAACATCCAATGTTATTGGACTGTGTTCTCTAACCAGAATCTATTTAAAAAGCTATGCGTCAAACACAACGACTCTATATTAATCAATGTCTTGTCTGTTCCAATAAACCCTGTCCCAAGAGAACTTGAAACTAACCAGCATTTATCCACTGGATCAAAGCGGCATTTTCATCCAATGTTTCCCAGAACTGTTGTTCAAAATGAGAACTAACACTATGTTGCCGTCATAGAACCATGGACTGTTTAAAAAAAAAAAAAAGCTTTTATAGCTTTAAATATTCGAAAAAAAAAAGTTGTTAAATTACTGTTATGTAAACAAAAGGTCCCACTACCTGGCCATCTTTTGAAATTCTTTTCTGTATGTGGCGATTTAATGAAACACAAGAATGAGCTACATATTA
>JADKLZ010005243.1:2106351-2120932 GCA_021533235.1 Biomphalaria straminea | reverse complement strand
ACGTCTTCTACATGGACTTTGTGTCTTAAATGAACCTAATCACCAAATCTGTGTCTTGAAAGAACCTCATCACCAAATCTGTTTTGTGTTCATGTTTTACTACAGACATTTATAAAGTAAGTCTTTTTTTTTTTCTAAATTAAACTTAAAGACTGTATATCGACCAAAGGTTACTTCTATTGGACATCTACATGTCTATGAAAACTGAAGAGTCATCGTGACCTGACTGGACCACGAGCCTATTTTAACTCCTCTCTCCTTGATCAACCATCACCTAACACAAGAGCGCTTGTAGGCGGCCAGTGAACGAGTTAATCAGTTCATTATTGCCAGGCCTCCAGACGACCAGGGGAACCAATTGATGGAAACGATAACTACTTTTCTCCAACAGTCGTCTGCTGTCTCCACATCCAGTGTTCTCATCGTTGGGTATTTTTCACTATATCCTGATATTATTTTACTTAGAAAACAATAGAAGTTTTTAAATTTCAGCTTGATTTTAATTTTATTTTTGTTGTAAAGCTTGCTGTTCATGTTATAGCAGTCTCATTGCGATCTGGTGTGGGATCTGGTGTGGGATCTCTTGTATGGACAGGAAGGAGCTAAGTAGAGCAAGATTTCCGCTAAGCTGGAGGGCGAGCCATTGGTGAGACAATAGCTTAATACCATTGGACGGGTGTCCAAGGCTGCCGAACCGTTGTCGGCACTGCCTGCTTCTGTTAACGTAATAGCAAATTTTAGAAGTCGTGTCTTACTACGTTAGTAAGCAATGCCGTCGGCGCGGCGGATTTGTGCAATGCGGGAAACACTGGCTCCGAGACCTCTCAACATTTATGACACGATGTTACCTCAGGCGCATCGAACTCCAGGCTTTCGTCTTCACACCTAACCCTGAGAGTCAGATGCAGACAGGGCCGGTCCTATAGGTTGCGGGGCCCTATGCGAAATGGATTGTACGGGGCCTAATTTTTGTTTGTGATAAGGATAATAAGTGAAAATTAGAAAATAAATTCGTCTTTGCATTTTATTTATAGTTTACTAAGTACAAAATTACTGTCAAAATAACTTTACGAGCCATCTACAGTAGATAGTTTTCCAACAAAACACCGATAAACATTTGAATCCGCCTTTTATATATTGACTATATCGACTAACAAAATATCGCTTTTGTTGGTTTGTTTTCTAATAGGTTGAGATAGATTTAGATCTATATGTGTATGCCAGTGACTATTAAAGTAAATTAAAGATTTGTACGTCTTGTTTTGGTTAAAATTCGATTTATTTTTACATTTTTGTTAAATGAAACTTTTTGTCACGTACACATGTTGTTTTGCCAAAGGCAAGGTCAACAAAAAAAAAAAAACAAGAGTTATTTTTAGCTTGTCGGAACATCAGTCACATGACAAAGAGACGTCTATGTAGTTGGTTGAGAGAAGGAATTCAAAACGAGTCTGCTGACAACTTCCGCCCAGAGAACTGGAATTAATTCAGTTGGAGCCTAACTTTTGTAGATAGCAGTCGCATGTAATTTTGTAGTTCTAGAATTTAAAGAAATATGTCTTTGTTCAGCTTCTTGTTTCATTGAAATATATTTGTACATAGCTGTACTTATGTTGAGTTTTAATAAAGGTTCCTGAGTTGTTTTATGAAGGCATTTACTCTATTGAATCCTAGATCGTCATTGTTCAATATTATATTTCAAAAGACAATCCCCGGCAACACAAGACTTCTCTCCTAACAACTAGTAACATCCAATAACATCACAAGAACAGATCGTGACATCAACCATCACTAGAGAGAAAGGGATTGTGACACTTATAATGTCGTATCGTTTTTTTTTATCGCGAGTAGGACTGGCGTTTTTCCATATTGGATGACACCTGAAATGAGAATGTTGTCTGTTTTGAGGGGATTTGCAACACTTTTCAGAAGATTTTAATAATTTCAGGAGATTTTAATGACTTTTTCTTATATTTTATAATTTCAGACTCAGTAGAACTCCTGTAAGTTAAAATGGTTTACTTTAATAATTTACACCTAGAATTCGCATCGTGCGGGGCTATGAAAGCGCGGGGCCCACTGCAGCCGAGTAGGTTGCAGTGGCCCAAGACCGGCCCTGGATGCAATGGCTATTAGGCTCGCCATGCTCGTGTGGCTATTTTTACATTTGGCCGATTGGCCTTTAAAACCGTAACCAAAAACCAGCTCCGTTTGGCCATCCCGAGGGATGTTCACACGGCAACCACGATGAGGTAGGAGCTGGAGCTTAAAACTCACTGCCCGCTTCCTCTTCCGAGCTCTAAGGGAGGGCTTCTCAGCATGGTTCGCTAGCAATGGGGTTTCTGATTCGGAGGGTAAGCATAATTTCAATTTCCGGTCACCATCGGGATTCGAACTCGTATCCCCTTGTTGCGTAGCCACAAACCAAGACTAAAACTGTAGCTGTCTGACAACCTGAATCACACAGTTTCCGGCTGGTAAAGGATGATGATCGACAACTCTAGCTGAACTTTTTTTTATTGCTTAACAAGATTTCTTCCCTTTATTTCATGAAGTAGCATCAGCTAGAACTGTTAGATGGACTCAGGCATATTCTTATAATACGAATGATTCCGGCTGGTCAGTCAAGTACTAAAATAATGGCAAATAAAACCAGCAAATGGCTAGCTACTCTGGTGATTGACCTGTCTAGACACAGACATAAGAAACTAAATTTAAAACAGAAAAAAAAACAAAGGGATAAACCATTTGTTAAAATTACAATTTTTTGGGTCACTCTGAACTTTTGCGTCAATCAATTCGTTTTCACCTTCAAAATTGAGATGTTAGAGAGCTTCGTTTTAAAGGTTAGCCTTAGTTGACATATACCCTTATACAAGTTAAATATACCCCATGAGGATTTAAGAAAATGAAGTAGTAGACATTACGAAAAGGTGACAACAAATTGAGCTTCGTCTAATAATCAGAAAACGTCCACGTTTTTTTTTTTTTTACCAAATTTAAATGTAAAGAGTAAAAAAAAAAAGACAAAGAAGAGAGTAGATCAAAAGAGAGAAACTGAAAAAAAAAAAGAAGTCTCTGAAGAGTTTCCCGTCAGACATTACGATCTACAGGGCAGATGATATAAAGGTCGACTGTTTCTGTGGCCCACGCTTAACGAGGGTGTCATGTGGTCAGCACAACGATCACATGCCATTTACTTCCCCCAACTCTTGTCAGGTATTAGTTAGAGCTAATTGAGCTCAGAAACGTCATAAATATCCCAAAATTAAAAATGTCAAGTCTTCACAAGGATTCGAACCGGGACCCCTTCAGTTTGGAAGCCAAACGCTTGACCACTCAGCCACAAAGCCTCCTGAAAAAAAAAGGAAAACAAAACAAGAAACAATCTAATTTTAATATGTAGTGTTTTGATCCACTACAATTACAAGTTAGAAGCTAGAAGTAGTTTTAGTAATCTGTAAAAGCACTGACATGTATATTTTCAAAATAATACCTTTAATTACAATATATGTTGCCAATACGATGTGACTATACGATATGAAAGAATAGAAACTCCAGATGAAATACAAATGACGTTGTTCGAAACTTTATCACGTACAAAACTAAAATACAAAAAAAAAAAAAAAAAAAAAAAAAAACAACGCACGACTGCAGCGGTTCTCAACCTTTTATACTCTCACTCTGCCGCGAATCCCCTCCACACACACACATACAGCAATAGAAGAATAGACAGTAACAATCCGTATTTTCGATGGTCTTAGGCGACCCCTGGCAGATCGTCAATCAACCCCGAAGGGGGTCGCGACCCACATGCTGAGAACCCCTGCACTACTGTAAAAGTAAAACATATTTTCTTTCGTTGGTGCTAATGAAGCCTATGCTGTGTGTGTCGGTGTTTTAAAGGATGAGTGTCACAACTACGTATTGTGCTGTGTTCATAACAAGGATATTCAATTTTTTAGCGGCCCCCGTAAGGGGAAAAGCCGCTATTAGGTTTGTGCAAAATGTCCGTCTGTCCGTCTGTCACACTCAGGGCGCCAAAACTAGAAGAGATACGAAAAATATTATTTCACCATTAAATGGGGCTTGAAAAGTTTAGGTGCAACGGCTACTTTTACTACTTTTAGTTTTCTAAAAGCAAACCGTTTAATTTATAAAATTAATTATTCAAGCGATTTTTTAATAACAAAACACCAATTCTAAAACAATTACGTAAATGTAAGGGAGGAAATGTTACTATAAGAAATGCTCTCCATATATAGATATCACGCACATTTTTTAAAATGAACTTTTAGCAGCGGCTTTCGTGTACTAGCGTAAAGCCGGGCAATGACATGATTCTAAATTAATTTCTTCAACTTTAAAAAAAATCAGATTTTTTTTAAACAAATTGTTCAGTGCCCCTATTAGAATGAAAGAAACATATTTTTGTGCGTTTTGTCTGTTGGTTGGTCTGTCCGTCACGGTTAGATAAAAAAAAAACTAAAGGCTTTTGAAAATTTGATTTAACCTTTACTGTTCTTTCAGAAATATTGCGATAGTTTAAGGATGGGAGCATGCAGGAATTGTGCCAGGGACCAACGATAAATCCGAACTACAGTCTAGTGCCCAAACATCAAGATAAGGCAGGTTTATACCCTGCTCGCCATCCTCCGTCGTCCAGCGAGAAGTTAATTATTTTCAACTTAGAAAGAACATCCGAAACATCTTGTGAATAGGTGGATCTGACAGGGCTTCGACTCCAACGGGGGCCGCCACTCTCTTTGTAATCTTGTTTTATGATACCTCTAATCAAGTCACAACTTCATGGAGGAACCTGGAACCTGAACACGGATGTCGAAAAATGTCCCATTAAACTAGCCGGAAATCGAATACCCAATTAAACTAGCCAGTAAATCATTGTCCCATGATTGATTAATTATTTGCATGTCAACGAATCAAATATATTTGTTTTCATTGATAGTTAGTGCATTTTTAAAGGATTCGAAGAATTGGTGGTGTGTGTGTGCGTATGTGTGTGTATGCGTATGTGTGTGTATGCGTATGTGTGTATGTAGGGAGGGGGGGAGAGAATTATAATCAATATTTTCATAATTCTCAGCCACAGTTTAATTTTTTTCCTCTTATAGCGACCTGCATGTCTCCGCATATATAATGAATATTAATTTTTTATATAATATCTTTTTCCTTTTTTTTTAATGTCTAAAGCTTTTGTATAAATAAAAGAGCATATTCAATTTCCTATGTCACATTTCATGTTAAAATTAAATAATTAAGCCACGAGAACTAATGACCCAGCTTAGAAAGCATGAATACATAAATACACGAATACGACTAGGAAAAAATGAAAAGGATTTGTGAAAAAAACAAAATTAAAAAAAAAAGTTTCACAGGAATTTAATTTACTAGGTGTTAATATGAATGTACCGAAATGTTTATAAACTAATAAGACCAATTAACACAAAACTCGTTGGTTTAAAGTAACTGTTAGGACTTAAGAATATCTACACTCTTACTTTCGTTAGTCTCGGATATTTTTTTATGTTACCTTTTAAGCTTTTTGCTATTACAAAAAAAAAATAATAATGTCAACATTTTTAAAGACCTTATTGGCCTTGCTCCTGTAGGGAAAAAAACAGATAATCAGATATATTTAAGGAAACAAAGATAACGTCTAGGACTAGGAAATCATCATTTAATAAATTTAAATAAAGTAAACGAAGCCGTCAATGACTGCTAGAGTTACTGAAACCGTAATCTTGTTTATGCCTGTCAGACTCTGATACAAGCAAGTATTTTCATTCATGAAATTGATCAAAAACAAACTGAGGTCACGAAACTAAATCTAAATATTATAGAGAAAGAAGGGCTAATTTTAAAAAAAAATATATTGCCTACATGTTTATATTGTTTACATATAAAACTGATATCAGTGTTCACAAATTATAATTAGCTTAAAGGTCATAAAGAAATAATAAATGCAAATTGTAAATGCAAACTAAAAATGTTTGCAAAGACAAACTGAATAAGTAAAGTTTATTTTTTTTTAAATTCACATCAAATATACACAATTGTGTCAAACAAATCAAATATGTTCAGATTACCATACTTTCAAGGAATGAAACTTGTCAAATTGTTAGTGGCTTATCTGAATCAAATGGCGCATGGAAACAAAAGGTTGGTGTACTCTAAAAGTCTGTAACTTATAAGATACGAAGCTATTACTAAATATGAAGTGTGGCTACAAAGATAGAGAGTATTTCTCTGGTGACATGGAAGCTCGCGTGTGTATGTCCTATAAAGTTAAGCCCATATTTTTTATTTTGAACAGAATACAGGACGTTCTGTAGGTCTCTGATGATTCGAATAATGCAATTGAAAACACATCGAAGCAATTTCCATTTTTCCACAAAGTTTTGGGCTGCATCTAAACTACTTGATCGTACATTCTCTCCCGGGTTTAAATCAACACATAGACGACGAAAATATGCAGATATTATTTCAGATGGGCATGGTGTGCAATAATTAGCATCTGCCATCGTTATATCAAAACTTTAAATAGAGATCGTCATTCTTAGCTAAGTGAAACACTTCATAGTACTTAAGCAATCTGATCGCAAATATCAAACTTTAATTCAAACACAGGGTAATGTTGAAAAGTAGCATACAAAAGTGCTGACACCAAAACAGTGTCAGGGGGAGGTATGGCGAGAATGATTGTTACTTTGTTTTTTTGGTATGATAGTTTTTATATCCCCCTATTTGTGAATGCGCATAGTCTTTTGCATGTGTTATGACTGAACGATAAAGTCTTCTTTGAATGTGCGAGAGAATGTTTTAAGTTAGTAAGGTTTTGCTCCCGGTCCAGGGAGGTTGGACGTGTGCTTCCTGGGCTGATGTTTTGTATTATTCATATTTATTGAGATATTTCAGTGCGTGCTTTATTTGATATTAACATGTTATTATTATTCATGAAGATAAGGAGTTACTGTTTATCTAGTAATAATTGTTCGTATGTGAGTAACTAAGCAAGTATTAATGAAGTATAAATGCATTTGATTAATGAAGTAAACCCATAGCGAGCCACAAGAAAGACAAGACAAGAGCAAAACATAAAAGTGAACTACTGACATCATATATATACATTTTAATCCCGACAAACAGATATATTTTTTTAATAATTAAAACTTATAGGTGCGCCTATCACTGAATGTTCTAGATTTAATGTTGTTTTTTTTCTTTTTTGCAAAGATCTAGAGACTTTGATGTCAGCCCCTACTCCGGTCTTGATTTGAGAAAAGAATTAGTAGATTCATACATCAAAAACAATAATAAACAAAAATTAAAATAAAAGGTTATTATGTATGTATGTTTTACGTAGTTTCGATAACTAGATCTTACGATACTCAAATGTGTTAAAAAGAAGGTATTTACTCTTTACATACCCGTGAAACGACACACATGGAGGTTAACCTATCAAAACAATATGACACACACACACATCAGGCTAGAAGAAAACTGCTACGAAGCTTTTCTGGCGTCAAAATTAGGCTATACCTGGTTTACGCACTAGCTGATCGAAATGTGGGTGCTGCGTAAGGGAGGGGGGTAATATCCTAACCTCTCACGCGAGCGGCTACTATAGAGAGAAAAGGAAAATGATTCCTTCTGGTAATAAAATGCTGCGTATTGATATTTGTTGAAAGAATCCATTTTGCATCCTGCAAGTAACTTATTTTGTCAGAGGCGCAAAACACTTGGGTGCCAAGTAAAAGACTCAGAGTTCCAATCCCTGTGACGCTATTTATGTTCAAGTTTTCTTTATTCTACCTACACACCTGTCAAAGGCAGTTCTCGGTTGACATGGCTGATATTTTCTAGCTACATTAAAGATTGAGGAATTTTTAATTTTATTTATTTGTGCATATCCCACATCAAACAATATCCCTTATGACTTATCTCACAAGATACGCTTAATACCCAGCACAGCATTTTATTAACCACCGTGTCTAAACGTATCGTATTAAACGTTAATTGTGCTGATAAAGAACACTTTTATAACCTTTTCTTTCTTAGTTTCAATTGGTCTTCTAGATGTGTACGAAATTTACGCTTATACACAAAAAAGCATATATTTTTTTTGAGAGAGAGAGAGAGAGAGAAATAGAGTAGAACAATGTATAGTAATGGGAAGCGTGGTCGAGAGGCTAAGTGAGGCGTGAGCTTGACTTGGCTCGAGGTTCGACACCCGACTCGGGCAGAGCTGTGTTTACTGAGCGCCCAAAGGCAGCACGGAAAACAAACTCCTAGATACCCCCTCCCCCCACTGGTCCACAAATGAGATTGGACCAAAGCGCCCTGAGCATGCTATAAGCATGAAAGTAGCGCTACATAAAAGCTATAATAATTATAGAAAACGTTGCTTTGGTTTGAATTATATATATATAATTCGCATTGAAATAAATCTTCAGCTGTTTCTACAGATAACCACAAAGTAGCAGCGATATCAAAGTTCGGATCTCACAGACAATAAGACCAAAAAGAAAACAATCTGCTCTCTAAAAGTTTAAAGACTTCAAAAGAACAGGTGAATTTATAAAAACAACAAAAAAAGAAAAAAACAAACTTTTCGAATCTAATGACGTACCGGAAGCATTTTGGAAGAGGAGGGAATCAACTAGGCACTTAGCCAGAGAGTTACAGCCCTTGCGTAACCCGCCAGATCATTGATGGCTGCACAATGGCGGCGTTTCCTTGTCTCGTTCTGGTGTCGCGTTTTTAAGACAGGTGAAGCGTGAACCTCATTAAACTCAATGCAGGCCACGAAGTGAGTACTTCTTCAACGTCAGCAGACTAACACGAGCATGCACTTAACGTCTGAGACAAAACAATAACCAGGGGAAAGGTTCGTTGAGTCTAATGCCGTCAAAACTCTAGTCGTCTGGAATCGTGATCGCTGCAGACGATTGTGCACTTTTAAAAAGCCCGCCATTTCGTTCTCTATTAGTTACACTCAAGTCTTCACAGCTATTAGAGTTAATGTTGGCAATAAGAACTGACGCTGAAGATCATTGGCAATGGAAGAATTGTAGACGACAGATAGTCACAGTGCAAGAGACGGGAGGATGGAGGAATGAAGTAAGACTAAATACTTCAGGAGATAGAAAGATAAGAAGGTACTGGGGGATGGGGTAGAATTGGAAGAGGAAATCGGTGCATGAAAGAGGAAAAGAAGAGATAGACAGAGAGAGAGAGACAGAGAGCAGGCATATAGGGTAAATAGCGCGCAAAGAAGATGAAGTGTATAGAGTGTGACGAAGAGAAAAAAAATCGTTTGTCTGGATGACTGCAATTGACCTCTGTTGTGAACGACTCCTCAATTTTTTGAATTGCGAGAATGACCAGTGTGTATATAGAAGGCAAGTAGCCCTGTAACGTGTAAGATGAGGCCATGCTATCGACTTGAGTACTGTTTGGTGTATTATCAGATGTTGTTACAGTTTAAAAAACCTTTGTCATCTATCCACTTTTAGCGTGGCTTGAAGCCCTGTATGTTTACTATGACTGTATCGTCGAGAAGATATGTTTGTTTTGTAAAATGTTTTACATGTTTAGGATGTTCCTTCAGAGTTGAAGATAGTTACTTCCTAGTCCAAACCTCCCGCAGGACGACGGGGGATGGGAGCGCGCAGGGTTTGAACCCGGGACCATCGATACATCGAAACGACAGTCCAGCATGCAAACCGCTCGACCAGGCAGCTGTAAGAGTTGGTATGACTCAAGATGTGAGGAACTAGAGATTGTAGAGGGAGAAACAGTTAATGAGTTGAAACATTTACAACCGTAGGCTTCCAGAGGATCATTCAGCTACTACATCAATAAAAACAAATTTTGGATGTTTTGTTTACTGTATAGATTCTATATCTTATTCTGTTCTCTATTCATGTAGACGTTGTTGTTTTAATATAACTGTTTGAACTACTTCATATTACTATCTTATAAACTACATTTGAATTTCTTATACTTTAATTTCATGTTAATTAACTTATGTTAGGTTCATAGAAACACCCCTGGGAGTCAGTTGTTAATACAGTAATGAATTTTTAAGGTCAAGGAGTTGGAGATCTTGAGCTTCATTAAAAAAAAAATTGGCAAGACTAGTCATCTTGTTTTGTATATTTTTCACAATAGCGTAAGCTATGCGAGCGAAGTTTTTTTTTCAGGCTAAAGTTGAATCAAGAATGTATTGCAATCAACTAAGAAAAATTTGCCATGCAATAATTTGTTAATTTTGTCCATGGAACAATAGCTGATAAAAAAAATGTCAACAAGAAAGCAAGTAAGATTTTTTCTGTAACAAGTTTTTTTTATATAAATTAGCAATACTTTAACAATGAATACACATACAGCTGGTAAAAAAACAAACAAAGTGTTTTCTGTGTTTCATCTCATTTTTTTGTTTTTGTTTTGTTTTTTTTGTGGGTGGCATCATGTGGATCTTCCGCCCTGGACATCATACACTCTAGCTACGCCACTGCACAGAAGGTATGATACAATCATCCAATTACTTAACCAAAAACCCTTTTGTTTAAAAAAAATATGTAAAAAAATAACCTATTATTTCTACATTACTACAAGCTACTGCTGTAACTAAAAATAGAGCATCTTATCCTTGAGACTCATGAACCACCTCGTCTAAGCCAACCAAGTAAGAGCGAATTACATGCTCATTGAGCCATGCACAGAAGGCCATTTTTCTCCAAGTTTTGAAGAGGGGGAAAAAAGGGAAGACTATTAACAGACATGTTTATGGAGCGCACAAGAAACATTTTAGCCACGTCTAAGGTGTTATCTGTTCTTTGTATATTGTAATAACTTAAGAGGGCAACTCAAGGATATAAATAGATGTTTATTTACATGGGGACATCACAAAACAATAGGACATCTGCCTTCAACCAGTGGTGGAGCTAGGGTGGGGGAGGAGGGGGGGGAGAATTGGAAAATCCCCCAAATTAGTGTTTTTTTTACATTAAAATTAAATATTAAGCAAAACGCAGGGGCTCACAAAGAGGTCAAGCCCGCCGGTCCCCAAAACGATAAAAAATTCCTAGCTACGCCCCTGCCCTGAACACAACATCTTCATATCGGTTCTAGACTTGGGCGGAAATGGTTCTCTCTCCCTAATAATGTCAACAACAGAGACATAAATATAGACTGGAAAAAGGAAGTAACTTCATGTAACTTGAAAAACATGTATGTCTATTGTATTCGGCTTTCCGAATCAATAAATATTAAAAAATTGCACGATCTTTAGTCTTAGAGATTAAACAAAATTTCTAGACATAAAATAAAGTACACACAATTGCAGTTCACAAAATTTATTTTATAAAACTCTCTAAATTGGCCAGTCTATATTTATTTATGTCTATGGTCCATAATCTTCTCAGTCTAGTGTCTAATAGTGCACACCTTCTGCACAATCTTGGATGGCGGTGTGCATGGCAAGGTTATAACAAAAACAATATAGTTCTGATTTATCATCATCTTTTTGATAGTGGTTTGTTCTCACAACTTTTAACGATGAAACCTTCAACAGAACATAGGAAGAAACGTTTTATTTTAAATGGGATCGTGTACTATTTTTTTTTAAATACAGGTTTCCCTCACGCACAACTAGCGCTGAAGTGTATTGATATAGCAAATAATTAGATCACTTTATCTTATCACCCCCCCCCCCTAAAAAAATCTGAGTTAATAGGAAAGAAGAAAATAGAAAAACAAGATGTTGACAGTCATTTTTTTAAATATAAGAAATCGTGGAAATCTATTTATAATATTGACGTCTGATAATGGGAGACAACTAGCTCGTCTGCTGTTCGGGAAGAAAATATGATTAGGCGGGAGATTGTTTGGAGAGAAAAGTTTTTTGTAAGAAATAAATGAAAAAAATATGGAAGTATTTCTAGATTATTTTAAATCCCTTTATTTACTTTTAGAAAGCTGACAAATAAAATATTGGCGTGAAATCTTGGCATACACTTGTCAACACTAGGGCCATTTTGTAATTCATTTGAACCATTTCATTAACCATACAAAGATTGTATAATCCCTCTATAATGAAAATGAACAAATACAATAGAAGAAAATAACACCGGTATCAATAAATTGAAATTGTGCACAATTATTCATGTAAACTCAAGTCCCATTTTCATACCTAGTGATCTATGGGGCAGATGATGTTAAGGTCATTTGTTTCTGCGGCCCACGGTTAACGAGGGTGTCATGTGGCCAGCACAACGACCAACCGCCTCTATTTTTCACCGACTAATGTCAAGTACCCATTATAGTCCAAAGATACCGAAATTAAAAATCATAGTCTTTTACCAGGATTTGAACCAGGGACGCCCGCCTTAATGCTCAGCCACAGCGCCTCCATGTAAAGAGAGATGGTGACCTAGAAAGCTGTGGACTGGGAGAGTAGCGAGACAAAACGTAAAAGTTAATTATTTAAAAAAAAATAATCTTTGAAAACAAAGCTTATACCCGGTATTGAGTAAAAATTGAGACTACGTTCAAAATGCTGCCATATCTCACATTCATTCAAGGTATTATCTTTTACTACACAATACAAAATGACCTCATTCAACAATCGTGTCATCTGGCCAGCACAACGACCAACCGCCTTTACTTCTCCCCAACTAATGTCAGGTACCATTAGAGCTGGGTGGACTCAGAGGCGCCCAAGATCCCGAAATTAAAAATCTTAGTCTTCTCCAGCATTCGAACCCCGGACCCCAGTTCGAAAGTCAAGCGCTTTACCGCTCAGCCACCGCGCCTCCCCATCTAACTAATTAATTATTTGGTACGTTTGTTTGACTGACTTATGTATTGTCTTCGAAAATGAATGTGGAAGGTAAATGTGTAAAAGAATCCACCCAGACAGACAGACAGAGTGAGTTGATATGAGCTTTGTAAAATTGGCTGGATCCTCTACCACCAAAGCCAATGCCACATTTACCAGCCTTGTATGTATACGGGAAGGTCTCTCAAGAGACTAGGGCACAGTTACATGGTACATTACTGTACGTTTTTCAACCACAGTGGATAAACCACTGGAGGAAACAAACAACATTTGATTTAACATAGCTATATATATAATAAAGGACATTAAGTCGCCTATGACCAGTGTGGTCTACTAAAGTCCAGTGCGATCGTCGACGGTCAATGGTTGCCGTTGTGGCCGTTGCGATGTGACCAGCTCTAATACTGACCACATAGTATTTAATGTGTTCAACGTGTGGCCAAGATTCATTGACTAGTTTCAGCTATAAGTCACGTGATCAGTGCAAATACGAATGGACCTAATTCACCAAACGTAAACAAACAACATTTTCTCCAAATGTTCTTAACTAATTATGCAATACGTAAGGCTGTCACGTGATACGTATTTTTCACTATTTTATCAATATTATGACGTGGCTAAATGTGTTTATTTACATTTGGTGAATGAGGTCCAGTAAGGAAAGTTCAGATATTACGTTACGTAACGTAATACCCCCTCCCCCTTTTTTTATAACTAATCGAAACCAATCTCAATCACTACCACCACCCCCCGGTAGAGTAACATAACAAGAAAAATCGAATATGACAAAAGACTTATTCGTTAATTATCAATTTCCCAAATTATATTTTTTCATCCTGGTATCTATAGAAATTATGGGAAAACTCTCAATTTTTATCGTCGCTTCGATGACGTATTCAGTTGTTTTTTCCCCCAATAGTGAACATATACAGAGGCGTCACTAGGGTGGGTGTCACCCGGTGCGGTAAAATCAGGATGTCACCCCCCCCCCAGCGTTCCACTTATTCTTCAAATAAAAAACTATCGTTGTTCAGTTGTTTTTTCTTGCGCACTAATACAGTTCGTTGATTGCTGCTCCACAAAGTTTAAATGAGTATCGATTATGTTTTTTTCTCGTACATATTATCGTTAATCATTACATATTAACATCTACGATTTTTTAAATAGAAAGAAATTAAAAACCAACTGAGCATGCTTTCCTAAGTAAACATTAAACAGCTCTTAATGGAAACTTTTGAATATTATAATCACATATAGTGGTAGTTTCATGAGGACAACTAATGAAAAATGCAACTTAATGAAAAGTATATTGATAGGTACAAAAAATTTTAAATAATTTTTTTAACATATAAAAGTTTACAATAACTTTAGAAAATAAATATTTAAATTTCCTTTTCAGGATTTCAAATTAGAAAACTTATAAAAAAAAAACTTTAAACTCAATATATCTTGCTACTTCGTTTTCAATGGACAGAATTGCTTGATTTGATTTCAAAAAATAGTTGTTAATTAATGTTGTTAAATGAGAGAACGATGTTAATTAATGTTTTAATAAGAGACCGATATTAGTTAATGTTTGAATGAGAGAACGTTGTTAGTTGATGTTTTAATGAGAGAACGTTGTTAGTTGATGTTTTAATGAGAGAACGTTATTAGTTGATTTTTAATGAGAGAACGTTGTTAGTTAATGTTTTAATCAGAGAACGTTGTTAGTTA
>JADKLZ010005243.1:2046369-2061370 GCA_021533235.1 Biomphalaria straminea | reverse complement strand
CAACTAAGTGGTTTGCTAGTGCTTCAAAGAAAGTGACTTCTAAATCTTTGGACCATGAACTGAAAAGCCCACAAACTTTTGAGGGAAACCGTGGCACAACTAGCTGCCATGAGTCCATGTAGTGTCATGTTTTCAAAGACTAAATGGTGGAAGGGGTAATAGAAGATTCAACCTAAACAAGTAATGATATACAGGGCTGGTCCTAGCAATTGGGGGGCCCTATGCGAAACTGATAGCGTGGGGCCAAGTCTGTGTGGGAATAAGGGAAATTTACGATTTCTATAAGAAAAAAAAATGGACTTTGACTTTTATTCATACTTAACTAACTTAAAAATTTCGATCAAATTAACTGTATTTTACGAACTTGTAACCTATGGCATACACATATACCACCGACCATTGGAACTTCCTATTAAGATAGAAATTTGCCAGATTATTAAATTTTATTACATGAAAGCTGACAATGCCTTTTTTTTCTTTTATCGCGCGTAGGGTTGGCGTTTGCAGCAATGAATGACACCCACAATTGACAATTTTGATACTTTTTCCTGATTTTTATGAGTTTTCATGAGGTTTTATCAATTCGGGAGATTTTCGTTTATATTTTGAATTAGCGCAGGGCCTATGAAAGCGCGGGGCCCACTGCGACCACATAGGTTGCAGTGGCCTAAGACCGGCTCTGATGATATATAATCTCTAGTACACTCACTTGTGTGTCATTGCTTATTTTTACATTCAAAATTCATTACTTCAGTAAGGTGAAAAACAATTTAAATGTTCAATAAGTCATAAAGATACTTATTTTTATTTAGCAAGTTATGTGTATATACACAACAATCATTTATTTCTTGAGTGTTTATACATATTATGAATCTAAATGTAACAATTGCTTTTATTACAAGCCATTTGGGTCCATACATTTCAGAAAAAAAAATACTTTGCTATTTCTTAGAAACAAGTTTTATGTGTAAAACTTTTTTGTCATTTTATATAGATAATATTTCATTCTTCTAAAAAATGTAATGTAACCTTTGTAAGTCAATTAACTTGGTTTTTTGATGTACTTAATATCATCCATAATACTGGGGTTACTAAGTTTTTCTTTTTAGAGTTTCTGAAAGTACAACTAAATTTGTCCATGTCAGAATTCACAGAACTCAATACAGATTGTAGTAATATGACCTTACACTAGACCTATCAGTGAACTTTAAAGTTGGAAAGCTCTTTAGCAATATCAGAATTCCTTGATAAATGTCACAAAACAAATGTTTACATAGGCAAGTGACGTATGCATGTTTTTAGATCTACATTTTTATCATTTACAATGTACTCAAGAGATAATTTGCAAGTTTTATGATTACAGTCAAAACATAAAAACAGTTGATCCTCTCCATAAGATGTCTTGACAGAACAGACTGAAAAGTTGTCAGCATCAGCAGAGAAGTTGCAGGCCCCTGACTCAACTAGTATCAGAAGTACATGGGTTTCAAGCTTGATATTCATGAGGATATTCCTACAGATGAAATAAAAAAAAATATTCTACAGGGTGGCCAAGATGAAAGAGGCCTGGTATGATTACAGGAGGAAGGCGTGGTGGCTGAGCGATAAAGCACTTGACTTCTGAACCAGGGTCCGGGTTCGAATCCTGGTGCAGACTGGGATTTTTAATTTCCCAATCTTCAGGCGCCCAGCTCTAATGGGTACCTGACATTAGTTGGGGAAAAGTAAAGGCAGTTGGTCGTTGTGCTGGTTACATGACACCCTCGTTAACCGTAGGCCACAGAATCAGATGACCTTTACATCATCTGCCCTATGGACCACAAGGTCTGAAAGGGGAACTTTTGTTTTCTACTTTTATGATGACAGGAGTAGATATTTACAGAAAAATAATTATATTCTAATTTTTTATTAAAAAATAGCACAAACAGATTATTTTAATAACAACATACTAAGCATTTCATATTTGACAAGTGTTGAAAGTGTGCATCGTCGATACACAAATTAGCTTGTCTCCAAACGTTTTGGAAAACTTTCGTCAGTCCATTTGGTGCTACTTTGGCAATTGTTTTGGGAATGTTTGTTTTGAACTCTTCAAATGTATGAAGTTTATTACTATACACTTTACCCTTTAAGTTGCCCAACATTTAAGCATGACTCCAGGTCTATTTTATCTGGGTCATGCTGTTGTTTTTTGTTTATGGCAACTTTTTAAGAATATATTTTATGTAGAATAATTGCAGCAAGCAGCCAAAAAGTTGTTCTATAACAGATTTTCACACTTGCAGTTAATTGCAAAAAGTTAATCTTTGTAGGCACACTCATATTGAAGTTTCTTTTTTTTTTATTATTCTATAAATAATAAACTAATGCAAGAGAGAAAAAGAAAAGGATATGAAGAAATATGGTGGTGATATAGTGGAACCTACAGAGAAAGGTTAGAAAATGAGGAACATTGGGAGAATTGTTCAAAAAAAAGAAGACAAAATAAAAATGTTCTGGACGCCATATTAAAAGATCACAGTTGTCAAGTAATTTTTTCAAAGTACTTAGTGTAGCAGCACAGGTGCTTAGAAATTTAATTCTAGTGCTGAAAATTGAAAACAAATTATTTGGTATATTAAATACTTCCATTTTGTGTAGACTGGATCTCGAGTCACCAAAACTTTAATATTTTAGGTTTTGCCTACTTGATGTTGAGGCCTTTACTTTCTCCAACTAATGCCAGACACTTGAGAATTGGCATTGACTTAGAGGTGTCCTTTAAGTTCAAGTCCAAGTTCAAGGAAGCATGGTCGAGAGGCTAATTAAATGCGGCTTGAGCTTAGCTTGGCTTGGCTACCTAGAAGGGGGCTCGGGGTTCGACACCAGACTCGGCCAGAGTTGTGTTTACTGAGCGCCCAAAGGCAGCACGGGAAACCAACTCCTAGATACCCCCTTCCCCCCCCCCCCCACTGGTCCACAAATGACATTGGACCAAAGCGCTCTGAGCATGCTATAAGCATGAAAGTAGCCATATATAAAAGCTATAATAAAGTCCAGGTATAGAAAAATAGAACAATGCTTTTTTTTTTTCCGTTATACCTACAAAGTATTTCATCTTGTTTTCCAAAATGGAACGATGTTCATAGCATTGGATGCTGGCCCTGGGGCAGTGTTTTTTTGGATTGTCTGGCCAGGTATTGTAGTCACAGCAAAAAGCCTGGGTTGATGAGAAAAGATTTTGTAATGGATGAGTCAACCTCATAGGAAGAAAATGGGTTCACTTTTCATTTACATTTAATACCAAGATTATCATTTTATTACTTTAATAAAAAAAATAGGATAACCACGAATATAAAAAGTTTAAAACTGCAATTAAAACATTGCTTACTTTTTACTTGATGGAGAACTTTTGGCAGAACCTTTTCTGAAATTGCCAAATCTGGTATTCAGAGAAGTCTCCATTAAGGGAGGTAATTCACTTTTTTTCTTACAGAACTGAACCTGAGTTACAAAAAAAAACAAAACGATTAGCTAATAGAAATAATAAATTCAGTTCACAACTATAAACACAATCAGTTTAAAGTTTATATACAGAAATTTGTTTTAATAAATAAATTGTGATGAAATTGACAAGCCCCTTGTGATAATTTATGGCTGTTAAGTGTTAAAATGAATCCTGTAGAATGAAACTATTAGGCTTAGTTGGCTAGTCCAGGATTGACAAACAATGCTAATAGTAAAATAGCAGCAATTAAAGAAAGTAGATTTAAAGCAAAGCAACTAGACCTAGTACAGCTGATCTTATGTGTTTAAAAAAAATAAATGAAGTTCACCTTTTAGACCTTGCGATATATTTGTAGAGGAATTAAAATATGCAAACAAAATTAAAAATCAATTACATGTAATATTTTATTTCCGAATATATAGACTATTTAGCTTTCAATTCTTGTTTGTATAATTTGTCTTAGTTTTGCGTGAGGTCGGTCCTTAAGACAAAGGGAAATATTTATAGTCAATAAGAATAATAGGCCTACAATATAATTTTTAGTTTTTTTTTTCGAACGCCATAGACTTAAGTTAAAACAGAAAAGTTGTATACATTCGATATTTTTTTTTTTTAGATGTTGGTGTACTGTGATTTCAAAGGACCTTAATAAATATCGTAGGTGCTTGAGTGTAGACTTTGGGTGTATGCGACAATCGCCATGTCCTCATAAATCACCTGGTCAATTATAAAAGTTCAGTCTAGTGTATAATAAAGAATCATTAACTTAAATGCAGAATGGGTCACATTCGAGAGGGTCTATGTCACTAAACGATTAAGTTACCTGGAGTGTCTAATGCCCACTTTCTCATCAACAAACACTAAAATAATTACTGTGTCGTCACTAAATGTCGCGTTCAAAGTTGGTCAACTATGGGGCGTCGCTAATCTAAACATGTACATAGGGGGCCTATCAAAATAGAGACATGACTGTTTCACTATTCTAATATAATGTGTTGTCGCACAGCACGAGCTTATTACCGACATTTCAGTTTGATATTAGGTTAATGAAAAGTGGTTAAAATGATTCAGATCTTTCACGTTTGACTATGATGAAAATGTGTGTTAATTATAGGAACTGAAAAAAAAACAATTTAATTCCCAATCATTCCAAGCCTAGTCACGGTGAACTGACTGTACACAATAGGAATTTTTTTTCAATCCCAGCAAACACAACTGACCTTGACATTAAGCTTGTCCACGGAGATGTTGATCGGCTTGACGATCACGTTGACTGTGTTGTTATGGGGGTAGTAGTGGCTCTCTGCGATCACCCTGGGCGGTGGCTTCTTAAGCTCCGTCCGCCTTCTGCTCAGCGATCCGCCTCTGAGCGTCCTGTTCCCACCATCCCGGTAATTCGGAGGTCCGCTGTTCTCCATGAGCGCTACAGATTGTCCGGGTTTCGTTTTTTTCATTTTGTCTCCTGCAGCTTTTGCTAGAATTAAATGTTTAAGGGGAGATTATGCACACAAAATTGAAAATAACTTGCAGACGATTCTTCAAAAAATAAAGATGCGAATATTTCATAAGCCTAGGACTACGGACAGGACTAAGAAGTCAACACCAACGTTTTGACTGTCCCATGTGCCATTTTACAGAGAGATCATTAAAATGAAAAAAAAAAAGTATGCAATTGAAAAGAAAAACTGATATGCATTATTCTTTAACGGTATAGGCCTACGGATGTATCCAAACGCGACATGAAGCTCTTCGAAATCAACAATAGCAGCTAGGAAAGAGTGGAACTGGATAGATCCACATGGAGAGATAGCATAAAGGAAGGGTCTCGGGTTGCATATGCCGCATAGACAACAGAAGCAGAAAGAAGGGTGAAAATGCAACTGCGCCTGGTGATTACAGATGCCCATCCTGTGACCGCAGCTGTGTATCAGGAATTGGCCTCATTAGCCACACAAGAAGTTGCAAGGGGCAGAGCATGTCTTACGAGACATAACATGTCACAGATGTATATATATATAAACTATAATATATATTATTGCTCTGTGATCTCTGCTATGTTTGAAATTTGATCCAGATTACGTAATTGTTTCTCGAAAACCTTATTCCTTTGCGATGTCGACATTTTTATGTTCGCTATTTTTGCTCACTCCTAAATCCCCCCCCCCCCCCAACCACACACAAACACAATCTCTTCATTTATTTATTTTTTTTTTTTTACTAGAAATGGAGGGGATGCGGTGGACAGAGTCTAGGTTGGTGTGACCTTTTTTTTTCACGCTTAGCTTATTTTTAGTACCTAAAATCTTACTCCAAACTTGTTCGCAATAACCTCCACACTCTGGCACGTGGGTACATTCAGGTTACTGACATAGTAATTTTTTTTTCGACACGGTTCAGTAAACTGCAAGAACATCTATAAATATTGACTGACCAGCGAGGTGCTTGCCCCCCCCCCCCCCACCATTCCCGAATTCACAACTACATTGACCGGTCAAAGAAAAAATGTCTCGGCTTTTTCTCGGTAAATTTGAGAAAGTTTTCACTTAAAAGATGCAAGCCAAGAAAACGAATAATAATTTCAGTATTTAAATGTCTTATTGGTTAAGTGGTATAGCACTTGGCTTCCGGGTTAGAATCATGGTGAAGACTGTGAGTTTTAATTTCGCATTTTTTCAGGGCGCCTATAGAGTTCACCAAGCTTTATTGGGTACCTGACAGACCACAAGATCTAAGAGGGGAACTTTACTGAACTATTAGCATGAACAATCGTATGGAACATGTTACTAACGCCTGGGAGATGATGGAATACTGTATTGAATGTTTTTCATGTATAAAAAAGGGTTAATTATTAGTTATATATAGAACAAATATACGGGTAATATAGATTTATCAAGTTGTCCAGATATGGCGTAAACCTATTTTAATCTATGCTATTCAAAAAAAAAAAAAGGATAACCAGAGACTTAAACCATACAAATATATGTTTTAGTTACAAAACTTATGACACTGAATAGAATTACTTGGCCAAATATTTTAAGCCCATTGCTAATTAAGGGGGGAAAAAAGGTGTAAATTTTATTTGCTTTTGAACCGCTGAAAATAACTTACTTCCAGAATCCGTAACTGACGTAATCGAATGATCTTCTTTTTTGTCAGACACAGCTTTTGATTTCACTGTTTCTTTGAGTTGACCTTCAAATTTCCATTCTTCATTGGAGGTTGTTTCTGCCGATGGCTCGTCTTTCTTTGGAAGATAGTCCATCTCAATAACAGTATCTGGCGAGTTGTGTGCGTCTGCTGGAGATGATTCGATTGTCTCCCTTGGAGTGTCGTTATTTTTTTCTGGATTCGATTCCTTCAGACTACCTTCAGTAGCTGCAGGTGCGTCTTCGATTATTTCTCTTGATGCAGTATCGGACTTTGTCGCCTCAGTTATTTTCACTTCAATGTCGTCGGTTGTGAGATACATAGATTTGTTGTCAGTCAGGCCCTCCTCCGCGTCGACATCGGATTCCAACAGAACTGGCTTTTCTTTCTGGTACAAAAAAAAAGAAGGATTCGCTGTGTGTTACACATTTAATAATAGTGATATTCTGAAAGTAGGTCATTTTACGACAGTGACTTCAGAAAGTTTTTTTTTCATTGAAACTTATTATAATTGTTGAAGACAAACAAACCTTTTTGTGGCTTACACTTTGCAATTTAGTTCCCCTTTCAGACCTTGTGGTCTATAGGGCAGATGATGTAAAGGTCATCTGATTCTGTGGCCCACGGTTAACGAGGGTGTCATGTGGCCAGCACAACGACCAACCGCCTTTACTTTTCCCCAACTACTGTCAGGTACCCATTAGAGCTGGGTGGACTCAGATGCGTCCACGGTCACCGAAATAAAAATCCCAGTCTTTACATCATCTGCCCCATAGATAACAAGGTCTGAAACGGGAACTTAACTTGCTTACATTACTTTTATAAACATCTAATGTTAGATTAAAAAAAATATTTAGGGATCGTAAAACAGAAAAGGTGGATGAGAAATAGTTTTTAATATAGCCTAAAAGCTGACTGGATAACATAAATAACTTAAGTGATAAGCAAGGAGTATAAGAAGATAAATGTTTACATTTCCGATTTGATGGTGATGACAGTTCAAATGTGAAAGTATTAAATCTTAAAATAAGAACTTAAAAACATTGGCATAGAAATTTTAATATAGAATAGTTTTTTTAAGCAAAAAAAGATTAGTAATAGTGTAAATGTTATGGTCATGTACATAGTTTTAAAGTTATGTAAATGTAGATAAAAAATATAATTTCTTTAAAGGTTTCGATTATTTGCATGTTATATTCTATATTTTATTTGGTTTTTAGAAACATCCACTTACATTTTCTTGCCTGCTCTGATAATTGCCATCTTGAATTTCATCAGTTCTGCCGTCAGTGACGTTATACACAAGAGCGTTGGGTTCTTGTATGGGTAGAAAATGACACTTTATAAAGTCGTCTGCTGTCTCACCCGCGTTCTGCTTGGCTGCACCACTTTCGTCTTGCCTCGCTTTCCTCATGCAGCTGTCACCTTGGCTCAGCATCTCCTGGGCGATCGCGTCCTCCAGGTCACTGCCATCGGTCAGGCAGGTTTTGGAGCTGAGGAGGTCAGAGGTCAAGGACCAGTCATCCAAGGCCAGGGCTTCCACGTCTTCTAGTGTGTTGCATTGCTGCATGGAAGATTCGCTGGTTAATCCAGGGGCTTCAGAAAACTGACTGAATAAAGTTTCTCCAACGTGAGATTTTGTTTGCCCTACAGAGTCTGAAGACTTTGAAATTCTTTGATGTTCTTTGTCCGATGGACGGGTCAACTCTTCCTGCAACGCCCAAGTATTGCCAGTAGAACTAGAGTTTGGCGTATCAAAAGTCACTATTCGCCTCCGACGATGTATAAGTTTTTCAAATTTGCTTAGTTGGTCGGCAGAATCATTTCGATGTTTATCAGACGTAGAAGTATCCTCTTCCGGAACTTGGGTCAGACTCGATTTCAATATGCTTCTTTTCTTTCTATATACGTTTGGCTTTGTCACTTTTTTAATTGGCGAAAGGCTGGCGCGGTGTAGTGGATTCAATATCTCCCCAAAATTTGTTCCGCTCAGTCTTTGATGGCTAAGTAGCGTAGCATTACCACGGTCGTTATCTAAGAAACGATGTTGAGACTCTAAACCTGTCGCCGTGGTAGGATTTCTGTATCGATCACTAAAAAACTCATTTCTCTTCTGCCTAATTCTTTCTCTCTGGGCCAGTAAGTATCTCTCCCAGACTGCGTTAGCGGTGATCCTCTGACTAGATTCTAGTTCTTGTTGCTGATTAGGTGTCTGTTGTTGAAGCAGCTCCGGCAGAGTTACATTTGCCGCGGGCTGACAGGAGCCTTGTGTTACATGTCTGGGTATTATCTCTGGTAGATGACTTAGTGAAGTGATCATTTGAGAGCTCTTATTGGGTTTAATACATATTATTGGAAGGGTATGGCATATGAGGTCAGGATCACCCTCATTGTCTTGGCTAAGTTTATCATTCATGTCGTCAGAACAGAGAACAGTGTTAGAGATATTTTGTGGGCTCTTTGCAACTGATGATTCTTTGGTCTGACTACGGTCAACATATTTCGCATCAGATGCATTCGATTCACCACAAGTAATATTCTGTTGTGGAGTGCCATCATTTGTGGATTTGCCCTGACTGTGTGTCCCGCAAGAAGTGTCAGATCGATGCGAAACATTATGAAGGGAATTCTCTCTATCATCATTTGTTGGTGAAGCTCTTGTTTGATCGAGTTGGACAGAAAAATCCTCGGTCTGACGTGGTTCAGAAAGAGAGATAGTCTGTTGGTTGGCAGCGATTGGCAAGGATTTAGACTGACGTTCAATTGAAGCGGAGATAGATGGATACATTTCAGCTTTAGACACATTATCTTGATTATCTAATAGTGAGGCTTTGGACAGACGAAGCTTCAGTGAAGAGGCTTCAGATTGATCAGCTACAGCAAGTGAGCCATTGTTTTCCTCAACATCACTTAACGAAACTTTGGTGTGGCTACATTTTGATATGAAAATTTCCGATTGATGCGATTGACAGAGAGAGATGTTTTGTTGTATACCAATCGATGAGATTTTGGTTTGGCTATTTTGAATAGATTCATTAAATTCAGAACGAGAGACATTTTGATGTTGAGAACAGACTTGGGAAGTTTTGGATGTACCCATTTCATTAAATAATGTTTCAGATCTTTGTCTTGACCAATCCTTGACATTCACTTGACTATGGCTTACTGACAAATCTTTTATGTGACTTAAAGAGCCTGGTTCAGATCCATTTATTTCTTCAAGAGAAGTATTCTGTAGAAGGACATTGACGGATGGTACATCCCCCTGAGTGAGATCATTACACACATCGGATGGCTTGGATTCAGACCACGAGGCAATCTGTTGGTGCATTTCATTTGCAGATACTTTGGTCTGACAAACTTGTATAGAACTTTCGTTCAGTTGAGAATGATATGTCTTATGATCTAGAGTTTCAACAGCGTGAATTAATTCTGATTGTTGAGACAAATTCCCGAAAGAGTTGATATACTTAGCACCTTCACTTACAGAGTCTGGCAATTGTTTCTCATTAGAAAACTCACTCAAGCGAAGCGAATGTTTTTCACTGACGTCTGACTTTAACGATGAAGTCATTGAAATATTTGACTGAGTCAGTGACTCTGCTGAGATGCGAGGCGTTAAGGCAGAGTTTAAGAAAGTTGGTTGAGCTAATGCTGTATTAGAGATAGTTGCATGAGTCGATGCTGTATTACAGATTTGGATCTGAGATTCTCTAGTTGTCAGATCACGAGATTGATTCAACGCAGTGATAGAGACATCGCTTTGACTCGGAGCATTCTTGTATACGTCAAACTGGGTTCTTGCAGTGCTGGAGTAGTTGGCCTGGTGTGGAATGCAAAGAAAGATGCTTCCGGTCACATCATTGATCTGCTGCTGCACCGCTTCAAGTGTTGGACTGGGGAGTGCGGACTTGTTAGCATGTTGCTTCATACCAAGAGAGACAGACAGATCAGCTGATTGCGCTGCTGTGTCCGGTGGGACAGACGTTCGAGGAACATTACATGGCATGGCGTCAGTCAAGCAAACATCTGTTGGGGAGACTACATGCTGCCTCATAGAGCTGACAGAAATCAAGGACTGACATGAAGTATTGGGTGTGGCAGCGGATTTGACAACTGGATGACATGGCAGCTTGCAACTATTTAACACAAATGAATGACCCAACTCATCGTTGGAAACAACTGATTGAGAACCTTTCCGACCAATAGACTCCAGTTCATGGCTTTTACAAATATCTGCTGGGCAAGTAATTGCTTGTAATGTGTTGCAGCTTAAATCATTCCATGACTGTAGCTCATGGCTATGCCATATGGCCATCTCTGAGACAGTCTCCTTCCAATCAGCTGCATGGTTGGGGTCTAAATTTGTCCAGCTGAACGATGGCTGTAAACTAAAACTGTCGCACTGGTTGCTGACGGATACTTTAGGTACACCTCGTAAGAAGTCCTGGCTGAAGCACTGGACGCCACCAGATGCCATCTCTCTTGGGGAAACTACAGATCGGCTAAATGTCTGACTAACAACAACGTCTGAAAGGTCGCCATGACTTGCGCTAGTATAACCTTCCATCACCCCATTCTTGTCCTTAGACTTTAGTGTATGTCGTTTTTGATTGTCTGGTGTTAATCGAAACTGTGATGCAGTAGATTCAGCCTTGATATTTGAAATAGTCTCAGATTTGTGTGAAGCGGTCAGACTTAATGAATTAAACCTAACAGAGCAGCTGGTTTCAAGAGCGCGATCAGTGGCATCATTCAGGTCAGCTGCTAAGATTTTTGGAGACGCTCCTGATAGGAAATCTTGACTCTGACACTGAGCGCCGCAAGAAAGTCTGGACACAAAATCTTGGCTTTGGCACTGAGCGCCACAAGAAAGTCTGGACACAAAATCTTGACTCTGACACTGGGCAACATCAGATACTAAATGTCTCTGCGAAGATTGAATACATTTCGTGCAAGCTGCCAACTTTGAGTCCTGCCATGTCTCTACTTTTGATTTCTCGCTCTCATTTTTTACTTCTAAACTTTCCGAACAGCTCGTTCTAACAGTTGGGTCTGTCTTTATAATTTCTTCATCATATTTCAGAGAAAACTTTTCTTTTGATGAATGAACTTTTTTCTCATGTAGAAATTCGTGTAATAATTTCGATGAATCTAGCGAACACGAGTTCTTAGGAATCCCAACCATATTAGCCAAAGTTTGTTGAGAGAAACTTGCTTCCATTCCAGATGCCTCATGTGCATGTTTGTCTTCAGGCTGGTGAGAGGATTGATTCTGTACTGAGATCATAGCACAACTTGGCGAACTTGGGGAACTTTCGGATTCAGAAAAACTTTCTGTGTAGTTCGCAGGCATGGGAAGTGAATAGACACTCGTTCGGTCACATTGTTGACTGTTAGACAAGACACTGACGCCAGTCATGTTTTCAGTCATAAAAGAAGGCATTGTGGGGCACTGGGCTTCAGTTTCTTCTTGCAAACTAACCAAACATTGTAATGTATCACTCAGTTCGTTCATTGGAACTCTACTTAGACAGCATTCCGACATAGGCTTCCATACACTAGATCTTGAAAGGCCGCACTGTAAACTTGTAGATCTGACATTAACATCAGAGGCGTTCATTGAATTCTGAACGCGGATTGAGCCTTCCCGTTTTTCTGGCACTCGGTGTAATTTTTGATTATTAACTGGAATAGTTTCGTGCCCTGTTTCACTTAGATGGTACTTCTTACCAATAGATGACCGAACTGTTCGCTCGCATTGCAGACTTTTTGATATGACATTTATAGCCGATGTTTTAAAGTCTTTCGTTGATTCAGGAGGGAGTAAAGTGTGCGGTTCTTCTTGGATTGTCTCCATTGATCCAGAGATGATGTTGATAAGCCCAAGGCTGGTTGATGGTGGGCATGTGCGGTCACATTGAAGACTTGCTGAAGCAACATCAACAGAAGACATTGGTTGAGTTGTCTTCTCCTTTTTTATCAGCTGTGAATCTTTATCGAATACGTGAATTCCCTTGTCAGAAGGGTGAATGTATGGTTTTTGTTGAACTTCTTTCTGAAGACCTACTGGAGATAAATTGGAGGTTCTTCCGCCTTTGAACTGGTCATTGGACGTCTCGTGATAACTCGCAGAATACGGATCAAACCAGGACGAGACCTGATTACACGTGGATTGCTCGTCAACAAAAGTCGAACAGCGCGTGTTTTCCAGTGACTCATGAAGCAAGGCAGAACGCAAGTTTGAATTTCGTTTATTTGGTTTGAGGCGACTTATCGACGCAGGTTTATGGTCTCCAGAGTCTTTCAGAGCCAAGCTGGCAAATGGCTGAGCGCTTTTTGATACCATGTAAATCTCTGTGGATATTTTGGCATTAAGACTTTTGGAAATCCTTTCAGCGTACTGCCCTGAACCACAAAATGTAGATCCACATTCTGAGCGGCTGACTCGCACCAGAGCGTTGTTACAAGAGGAAGCCTGGTTCTGTCCAGTTAGATTTAGTGTCATAATGTCATTCTCACGAGATTTCAATAGAAACTCTGATCTTGACCGGACGACGCCAGCCAGAACTAAATTACAGGGAGGCAACCCAAAATCTTCAAGGGAGTTGTGATTCAAAAAGAATGTCCCGATATCAAATTCTGAACTGGCGGTACCTTTAAAATTGTCTGGCAGAGTTACGCCCTTCGTGAAATCTTTGGATAGTACGTCTTGATGTTGACCACTCGGACTTTGTACTTCGGTTGTAGGGAGTTGAAAATCTTGGCCAGTTAGCCTAGCAGTCGTTGGCCTGCAGAAATCTGTGTTCATTCTTGTGTGACCTGACTGACACTTCACAGGACGATCTAGAGTAGATAGACTTTGATCTTCCACCTGAAAACAAATGAATAAAGTAGTTGGCCTATTGATCTAGAGAGGTCAGGTTAAATGATTAATGTTTAGCTTTCTTTTTTTTTTTTTAAATGTTTCTATCAACTTTGTCTGTCTGTCTGTACACGTTTATTTCTCCAACTTTCCATTCTCGTATCAAGATGAAACTTTGTTCAATTATTCATTGTCGACACATGACAACACATGAATCAATTTTAAAAAATAACAAATTAGTTAATTAATAATGTTAAATAGTTTAATGTGCTTACATAGAACAAGAGAAATAAATGTGGCACTATTGAGATATGGTGCTTGTTGTGTTCTTCTTTCCCTTATATAGCCTCTATCTTTTTTTTTACATTTTAAACTTGCTTGTTGTAATTTACATAAATGTCTCTGTAGTGTACTATAAGTGTTCACTCCCAGTGTTTAAATAACTTTATTTGTCTTAGTGTTATATTAATACATCAGTTTTCTCACTGACAAAAGCAGGAATTCAATCCTAGACTATCTAACCAGAAATCCTTACTTGTCTCAATCCACAAGCCTAAATCAGTACATCAAAAAAGAACAAAAAGATATTAACAAAAAAAAAAAAGATTATACAAAGTGTAACTGTATCGATTAGTTTGGATCAGTCGTGTAATTAAATTTGCAATAGATCTAGACCAACAACATTAAATCTGTACGAATAGAAATATTTTTACCAATGGTTTTTTGTTTTGCGTTATTTCATGCTTTTAGATTTCCTAATACGCCACGACCCCATCACTTATCTGGACCAGTTGGAAAAATGGGGGGGGGGGGAGAAAGAAAGGAATATCTGGGTGGATTTTTACAGTAATCTTTTTTTAAAGTATTTATTTTAAACAAAAAAGCGAAATACCTGATTTCGAGCCAACATTCTAACCACTCTGCTAGTAAAGTGTATAAAAGATTGTAGAGCTATATTAGTTATCTATTGTTTGTTTCAAACTTACTTTAAAGCGGCGACCTGTAAAAAGGGGACAAAATTCAGCTAATACCGCCGCTTTAGTCAAGTATAATTTATTTCCCTTGTTCGAGATAACCAAATGAAATAAATAATCACCAATAGTTAACAAACAAATTGGTTTATTTTTTTTATTTGATTCTTGTGTTGTCTGATAAATGAAATAAGTGTGTACAACTTCAACTTGATCCGAGATTGGATGTCGGGGGAGTAACGTGAACAAACTTTTTTCCATACAGACAGACAGTGATTTGATGTAAGCTTTGTAAAAATCAACTATTAAACGTATGTCATGACAAGACGGCTGCCTGGTCGTGTGATGAGCGCTCTGGACTGTCGTCTCAATCGTTGCGTTGCTAAGCCCTGCCCGCCACAATCTCTGCAGTTCTGCGGGAGCTTTGGCTAGTAAACTAAAGGAACATCCGAAACATGCCAAATAAGAAATGAAAGATTTAGACGATTTACCTGGCACAGTTCTGAACGCAAGGTCATCCCGCTGTCAACC
>JADKLZ010005243.1:1998703-2014361 GCA_021533235.1 Biomphalaria straminea | reverse complement strand
GAGCTATATATAATTAGTGGTAACGAAGGAGGAGCTATATATAATTAATGGTACTAAATTTGATATTTATTAAGAGAAATATATTCTACAGTATTGATATATGTGTCTATAAATATATAGTTCTTCCACTTAGATAAATGTTTTTTTTATAAGTATTTTTTTTCAATCTTTGCTGTTTTTCAATGTAACCTTGCCAGCATATGTCCATTCTGAAGCAAGGGTACCTTTGATGTAAGTCTTAGTCCCTCCTTTAGAACACCTGGGTCTCTGAGCCTTACAAAGGTGTGATGAGAACCACTGCTTTACATACCATGATTTTTTTTTGTAAGGGCTTATTTCCCCATACTCTCATTTGAAGGCGACCGAAAGCGTTGTTAGCCAGATATGGTCTATTTTTTTTTTTGGACAGTTACGCATCGTTAGACACTGAGCTGTCCAGATACCTGAAGTATGTATCTGAAGTAGTCAGCAACGTTACCAATGTGACAGTGGCGTACCTAGAGTGGGGGAGAATTTGAAAACCCTCCGAGAACCCAGTTGAGAAGGATCACAAATGAGTGATTTTTGCATTAAAAATTAAATATTACCCAAAATGCAGGGGCCCCCAGAGATGTCATGCCCCCACCGTGCCTCCAAACTTTGGAAAATTCCTAACTACGCCCCTGTAATGTGTCCATTTACACTGCTTTGAGGAGCAGTTCCGTTTGGTGACCTCTGGAGCGTGACCTCCGATTTCCTCAGGTTAATACAAAGCCCAAACGAGGCAACAGTCTCGGCTAATTTATTGACTGCAAGTTTAAACTCTTGATCAGTGAGCGCGAGAAATGCGCAATCGTCTGCATAAAGAAGCTCAGTGACAATGTGTAAAAGAGGGAGGCAAGCTAGCAAGCATTATTGTGTACCCGGTGTATAAAACCATGGAATCAATTGTGTGCACCGAAAAATCAAATGAAAAATCTCAATTTTAAACAAAGAGCTAATTACCAAATTACCGATTTAACAGTCAATTCATAGATATATAAATGCATAGATAACTTACCTTTAATTTATAATACAAGTTCTGTGAAAACATTATTATATGAGAGAAGAAAATTAAAAACATTCAGCTACAATAGACCCTGGATGACCAACTTAAAAATTAACATTTTGTCATCATCAAGATGTAGGCTACATTTCTAAGCGCTGGTTATAAGTGTATTGTATGTCTTCCTTTCGTGTGTGAATGTTGTTTGTATGTGCATCTATATCGTAAATCTATATTTTGTTGTACAGTATTTACGCTGAGGTTGTCAATTGTAGTCAAAACAAATTTCCATTTGTTTGGATCAATAAAGTTATCTTATCTTATCTTATCTTATCTTATAGAACTAAATATTTGAGAGTCTCAAAGAGATTTTCATATACAACAGACTTTTTTTTAGATTTAGGCTAGCTAGAAAACTGATAATTGATTATCATTATACTATTTCCATCAGTGTGTGTGTGTGTGTGGAGGAATAATTTTGAAAAATTTTTTTGAATAGGGCCTATGTAAATTTCATCAACCATATTTAAAATGTTGCAGATACAAATGTTAACCCGTTTTCTTTATGTTGCTACGCACATGCCGCACATGCTTCGCAATGTACTTTTGCTTTAATGCATGAGGTCTGTAGAAAGACCCTGCAGACTTTATGCAATTCTGTCGAAAAGTCTGAAGAATACTAATCAACCTTAGAAAAGTTTCGGGGGCTGAGTGGTAAATTAAGCGCTTGGCACACGGACCGAGGGATTCCTGTTCAATCCCGTTATAGACTGGGATTTTTGACATTCACCCACCTGTGCCTCACATTAATTGTGTTGGCCACATGGCACCCTTCTAATTGTTTGCTACATATATAGATGACTTTTATTCATTCTGTTCCCAACCTATCACAAAGTTAATCTGCATTAGCTTAACTTATAAACTACAGGCGTTCCCTATGAAGACATCCGATATCCCAGTTCATAGTTGCAGGGCCGGTCTTAGGCCACTGCCACCTATGCGGTCGCAGTGGGCCCCGCGCTTTCATTGGGGCCCCGCGCTAATTCTAGGTGTAATTATTAAATTGAAAAATATATACGAAAAATTCCTGGAAATATCTCGAATTTATTAAAATCTCTTGAAAACGTATACAAATCTCCTGAACAATAGACAAAATTGTCATTTGTGGGTGTCATTCATTGCGGAAAACGCCAATTCTACGCGCGATAAAAGAAAAAAGACATTGTCAGCATTCATGTAATGAAATGTAACAATTTTCATCTTAATAGAAGGAATGCGCCCCGGAGAGGACACTCTGGTGCTGCTGCAAAGTGGCTAAAAAAACTCGGGAGACAACAGTTACGGGTTATAAGTCCAACTTGATTGGCGTAATGTATGGACGCCACGGGTTGTCTCTGACGGTGGGAGAGGTCTTCGCGCCTCACTGTTTAACCAAAGCCAGTGACTCATCTCGGCGCATCCATTGTCTTCCGAGACAGAAGGAGCCATATATATATATATATATATATATATATATATATATATATATATATAGAAAGTTCCAATACTTTATTTACTTTAATTGTCACTGACATATCAATATACCTTAGGTTTCAAGGTTCGTAAAGTTCAGGTTTATTTGATCGCATTTATGTACTAAGTAAAGAATGAATAAAATTGAAAGTCGATTTCTTTTTCTAATACAAAATCTTAATTTTCCAATATTATTATCCTTAGTTGCACCCAGACTAGGCCTCGCGCAATCAATTTCGCATAGGGCCCCGCAACTGACCGGCCCTGCATAGTTGTTTATGTTACAGAGACTGATAAGTTTTTTTGTATTCATGTTTTTTGTGACGTCACACTTTTTCTGACCCCCCCTCCCCCCTTGTCACAAAGCGTCACACTTTCTCAAACCCCCCCCTCCCCCCCCTAGAGCGTGACATATTTTACGAACGACCCCTTAGAGACTGATAAGTTTTTTTGTATTCATGGTTGGCTCAGTTTTCTGTAGCGAGTGTGTGTGTGTGTGCGTTTCCTATGTAGGAGGAGAAAGGGAGTACTTATTGGTAATTATAAAGATAGAGCTCTAATTGTTAGTTTTTGTAGAATGATGTCAGCTGTGTTAAGTACGCCTGCATGACGACTCCAGAAAGACAGTTTGTAAGGACGTGTTTTTATTATGAGTTACATTTATTTAAATATCAGATCGTTCTGGCAGACATCTCAAAAGATACAGATGGATAATTATGGATACATGCTTTTTTGAAGAAATGGATGCAATAAATTTCAATAAAGCCAAATGTTGCCTGTACAGCAACAGAAGCCAATGCATTAAACTGTGTCAACACTTTGCTCTTACCTTGCGTTTAATTCCATGATGTGTTCATTGCTCTGAGATTAATGATGACGATTCCAATGACTGAACAATATATCCCTTATGACTGAACAATAGACTCTATATCCCTTATATTGAATCTTCTTTTTCTTCTTCTTCTAGCCAGCTTTATTGGTGCTGAGCTAGGTGAGCTCTTTTGCAGATTGTGCCAAGGAAAAACGTGTGCTCATAGACATATTTATGTCTATGCGTGTACTGTTTTCTTCAGTTGTTCAGTTATCTCCTTTAAGAAATGACATAAAATATAAACAATTTCTAACTTTGCTAAGAAGAAAGACCCATTTTAAATTATACTGTTTCATTATATTATTAATGGTAACTATTTTTTTTTCAAATTCGTTTTAATACTTTGTTTTTATATTAAATTAAAGCATAGATAGGCCCCTATACGCTTTGAAGGACGTGATCATCTTCTTTTTTGAAGTAACGTCTGTGTTATATAAGATAAGATGCATGCCTGAAGTTATGTTTTGTATGCAGTGGCTTGCATCCTATGCATGGGATAGATGTCGATATAACAATATTAATAGACATGGTTGTTATTGTAATGAGAAAATAGAATGGAATCATTCGGATTATAGTGATCTAATGCTAATTTCATATCCTTTCCTTCAAATAAAATGTAGCTATCCTCCCTAACTACATATCTACGCAAACCTTTTAGTTCAAGGGAAACTACTCTAAAATAATTTCATATTTAGTCTAGATCTAGATCTGTATAGATCTGCATCTGTTGTCTAGCTAGGCTGCTAGATCTAGATCTAATAATGATCTATTCTATATAGTCTAGTTATAAAATAAGACAATCTAGATCTAGACCATTAGAATCTAGAGTAGATAAAGAACTGAATCTAGATCTAGATTTAATACGAAAATCTTAATCTATTCAGAGTATTCTATTTCTAGTGTCGAGACTAGACGTAACTTCGTAAGACGATGATTATGATTATGAGCATGATCATGATGATGATTGATTTGATGTCAATGACTCAACTCAATGCCAATGAGTTGAGCGAGAATGACCAATGATCATTAAAAATAAAATTAATGATAAAATTTTTAAGTCTTAACTTAAGACAATGATGATTTATCATTAATGTCACAGTCGTGAGAGTACTAATTAAGAGTTACAATGAACTTAGATTTACTTAGACTTATCTAGATCTGCTGGTTCTATATAGATCTATGTATACTCTATATATATGATATCTATACTAGATCTAGTTCTAGTGAACATAAGATGATAAGACAATAAGTGAATATTATAGACTTAAGACTAGTCTAGTGTAGATATAGATTGTATAGATTCAAATTGACAGTCTTGTCTTACTGAGTTACTCTGACTGAATAAATAGACTAGTGTCACTAGAAAAAATCTTTACTTAGTCATCTAGATTAGATTAGATTGATTAGATATTGACTATTACTATTACTGGAGAAAGCTGGAGAGGCTAAAAATTCAAAAATGTTTTCATTCATCGTGACAGTGTTGTTGTTATTATTATTTAATGATCAATTTTTCGTCAACTGCTGGACCAGTTCATTTTTTAGTGAGCAACAGATTCAAAGTACTAGTGATGCTAATTCACTGTTACTTATTTCGTTTGATGGCTTCAGGTGGGATTATATTCAAAGCAGAAGAGCCAAGACACCAAACTTCGATCACATTATAAGAGAAGGTGTTACTGTTCAGCAAGGACTAAAAAATGCATTTGTTACGAAGACGTTCCCAAATCATTACACACTTGTCACTGGAATGTGGGAAGAAAGCCATGGAATAGTCGGCAATCAGATGTATGACCCTGATTTAAATCAGGTTTTCACTCCTGCAAATATTTCAGCTAATAGAGATCCAGCATGGTTCGATGTCGGTGCCGAGCCCATATGGGTCACCAATCACTTGCAGAAGAAAGGAAAGAGTGGTGTTTGCATGTGGGTCGGAGGTGGCGCACCTGTCAAGAAAGTCCACCCAGATATTTTTATTCCGTATAATGAAAGTTTCGACGATTATGAAAAGATTAATACGGTGGTTAAATGGTTTTCTGATGAGAGTCCTATAAATCTTGGACTTGTATATTTTGACCAACCTGATGGATATGGTCATAAGTTTGGCCCAGATTCATCAAATGTTACAGAGATGATAGAACATCTTGATGGTGTTGTTGGTTACTTGTTAGAGCAACTAGACAAAACCAACCTACTCCAAAAGATGAACATTATTCTGACGAGTGATCATGGGTTCACAAACACTCCAGCTAACAAAGTAATACATCTTGACAGATATGTGAACTCCTCTTTGTATAATGTGTCTTCATTCTCTCCAGTTGCTCTTATTTGGCCACTTAAAGGTAAAATATTTACTCAGAATAGAAATATAAATAATCTTAACTCTTTCTCTCCGTAATTATTTTCCAAGTTCTAATGGAATTATATAATTACTCATTTTGCTCATTATGTGTTTTGATTTAACTCCAATTATGTTTTTTGAATATAATCAGGAATTTTTTTTATAATGTATGTAATTATAGAAGCATGCATGCTCTTTATATATAACACAAATTAAAATTTATAAAACCAAAAATTTATTTAACGGGTCCGAATCAACATTGGTATTGTCTGTTAGGAGAGAAAGAATTACAATGTTATGTTTAGAGAATTTAAATAGACATCCTCCGTCTTCTTTCTATTACAGATGTTTCTTCAAAAGAGAAGAAAATTACTTCCTATGCATTTCATGTGTCAATCTAATCATGCATGTTAATCAGTAGCTGAAACCCTTTAGTTGGTTTTCCTGGCTGATTCAGGCAACCCATTCCATTCTCTAATGGCACCAGTGAAGAAGGGGCACTTTTTTATTCTAGCTAATCATCTTAGTTCTCTGACAGAAACTAGCTTTTGAAAATGACAGCTTAAAGTCTCTTCAACAGATTGTATTTTAGGACTCTTATTAAAAGAAATGAAGATGGCTTCAAATAACTTAACATCTTTTTTACTCAAATCTAAGTTTTATCACTTAATTATGGCAACATATCGAAGTTTTAAATATCTGTTGCAAAAAGCTTCATTCTTGAGCTCTTCAGTTTTAGCCTTAAAAGTCTGGGTATAACGATTGTTATTGATTGCACTTTACTGATTAATAGTTTCTGTACATGCAGGTCAGTTTGATACTGTATATAATGGCTTGAAGCAAGGTGCAGCTATTGATGGTAACTTCACAGTCTTTAAGAAAGAAGATATCCCAGAATACTTCCATTTCAAGAACAATGTCAGGATTAGTCCAATCATTGCTGTTGCGGATGACACATATTCTTTCGGAACCCAAGAGGATCCTTATCCAGAGCACGAACGTAAGAGTTTACAAATTTTTAATACTTTTTTTTTTATTAGAGCCCCATGGGCTTATTACCTAATGCAGTGTTATTCAATATCTTTACTTTAACGAAACACTTTCCATTCACTGATAATTTAGCAGAACCCATTCGCTTGTTTTATAGGCTGAATTATTTCCCATACATTGAAATAATAATAATTGAACCATAGTCTAAATTTATCAATTTTTTAAAATTAACTATTTCTCTCCTAACTGATGATACCAATGGTGATTTCACCAGAATGTGGTAAATAATTAAGAAGAGAAAGAGTTAAGTTTCAAGCACAAAACTACATTTAATAAGTTATACAGCAGAAGCATAAGAAAAATGAAGGTTTAATGACTTTAACTGTATTGTGTTCTTTGACTTCTTGATATCAAGCTCAATAGTGATAGCTTTTATAATTATATTTTGACTGCATGCTAAGTGCTTCTTATTAATCTATATGCTAATCCTGAGCTTAAATCCTAGCTGCTTTCAACTCCTGCCACTTTTCCAAATTATATAATTTGATAATCGAACATCTTTCTAGACAGAGATCACTCATTTTATGTGATGACATGTGTTACCTTAGTACAGTGGTTCTCAAACTGTTGTCAGTGTACCCCAATGTATCATCTGTGAGATGACCGTAACGGATCAGCAGAAATATGAAAATTGTATACAATTAAAATAGCTTCTTAGCTAAAAGGCCACTTTATGGGATCTGCTAATTTTAATAATAACTAGCCCCTCACTGCTGTTTTATATGTCCATTAGGTACTATTCTTTGACGACCTAACTTAGATACTATGCATTTATGTAGCTGTTTCACTTAGGGGTCCCTATGTGAAGTGGTCCCAGGTCAAAAACGATTGAGAATCTCTGCCTTAGTACACCCGTCCATATTGCCTACTTGTTTGTACTGATATGAAGTTAATCTTCCATTTGTATGCTTAAAAATATATATATATAATTTCTTATTGTTTATCTATTTAGTTGGTAATCATGGCTATAATAACAGTCTACAAGATATGCATCCATTTTTTATCGCCATGGGTCCTTCCTTCAAGAAAAACTTCTCAGTGGAGACATTCAACAGTGTGGATATCTACCCACTTTTGTGCCATTTGCTTCATCTGACTCCAGCGCCAAATAATGGAAGCTTAGACATAGTGTCTCAACTTCTGATAGAAGAGCCTAAAAAAATAGCAGTGATAACTCTGGTTACATGTAAGTAATTAATAAGAATTAATAAGAAAGTATGAAACTTAGAATTAATATCGTAGAGACTCTATCAAGTCTCTCTATAAACACTTCACCACACGACACAAACAAACAATTCAAAGAACTTGACAACTCAGGGCTCCAAATGAATGTAATACTTTAATGTGTTATAAGTAAAGTAAAAAAAGTTCCCCTTTCAGACCTAGTGGTCTATAGGGCAGATGATGTAAAGGTCATCTGATTCTGTGGCCTACGGTTAACGAGGGTGTCATGTGGCCAGCACAACGACCAACCGCCTTTACTTTTCCCCAACTAATGTCAGGTACCCATTAGAGCTGGGTGGACTCAAGGGCGCCCGAAAATCCCGAAATAAAAATCCCAGCCTTCACCAGGATTTGAACCCGGGACCTCCAGTACGGAAGCCAAGTGCTTTACCGCTCAGCCACCGCGCCCTCAATGTGTTATAAATCACAGCCAAAACTTTACAATTGGCAACACGTAACACTGACTGTACAATTTCTTCACCGTAGGTAACACTACTGCTGTACGAAGCTTGACTGGCTTCTTCGTTTCTCCCTGGACTTCAACTGTTCTGGACAACATTTCACTGGACTCGCTGCTCCGAAATGATCTTGAATTGTGACTTCGTCTTCCTGCCTTGAAATGTCTTGATTCCATCACTCTTTGTATACGGTTTTTTAAGTCCTTATCGAAACTGACTTGTCTCTTCTAGATGATCACATGTCATATCCAACATAACTGACCTGAATACTGTTCCTGGCTGCTTGCCTATCCGCTGATTCCCTAGGCTAACTATGAATGCCAGAACAGCGCAATGACCAGTGGCCTTTTCTTTTCCTAAGTGGTATTAAATACCTGTAGATGCCATGGTGGCTGAGTGGCAAAGCACTTGGCTTCTGAATAGAAGGGTCTAAGGTTTAAAACTTGGTAAAGACTGAAAGTTTTTGAATTTCAGGATTTTTAGGTTGACTCTGATTCCTCCCAACTGTATTGGATACTTGACATTAGTTGGGGAGAATTAAGGCGGTTGGTCGTTGTGCTAGCCACATGACACCCTCATTAATATAGAAACAAGAGTTTTACATCATTTGGCCTATAGATTGCAAAAACTGAAAGGAGTACTTCTAGCATCAAGTACAATAAAACATTTTTCACTTTGGATTTCCCTGAAATCCTGAATTAAGAATCTTAGCTCTAACAGGATGTAAAATTGAATCCATTTATTACATATTCAAACACTTAGCCAAACACTTAATATATATATATATATATATATATATATGTGTGATATGTATTTATTGTCAATACAGGGGGAAGTAACTTATTTATCATGACATTTGCAATAAGATTAGTCAAGAACTCTTTGAATAGGTTTATGACCACTAGGTAATAAAATAGTTGGCTTTGGAATTCAGGGTTTTTCTTTTTCTTTATTCAAGATTTTATGACACCTTTAAATACACAAAATAAGAAGAGTGTTTAGGGATGATTGGAGTCTCATGAGGTTATTAGTTGTGTTCAAGCCAAGGCGGACTAACCAAGAACATTTGTTATAGAAGTTGTCAACAATGACTTGCAACATCACTTCAAGTGAGCAGTTTAGTCCAATAGCTGATTGCCAAGTGTTATTGGTCTAAATTGCTTACAGGTTGTGACATTGTAAGTCAGTGATCAGGCCTTCCATCACAATAGGTCTCAAACTAAAAATCATATGTATGTGGTATATATAAAATAAGAAGCACCAGTGGATCTTGTTATTGGTGTATTTGAAACATATAAGAGGTCTTAACCTTTTCGAATAAAAATGTTTTTTTCAATGGGAATAACTTGCAATCTATAGGCCAGATGATGTAAAACTCTTGTTTCTACATTAATGAGGGTGTCATGTGGCTAGCACAATGATCAACCACTAAAATCTTTGATGAAAATAGAGCTTCTAATACTCTCCTTAATTAAAATTCAATGTTAAAAATTAAGAAACATGCATAATAAAAACATAGGGCATTTCCACGGAAACATTTCAACCAGATACTATCTCAACTATTTTTATTTCCCTTGTTTCAGATATTCTCTGCCTTTCTCTGATTTTGATAGTGGCAGGCGTTTTCTCGGCAGCGACAATTTATTATTGGAAGAGGTCAAAGTACTCACTTTACACCTCGCTGACCTCCAACGAGAGTCCATTACATCTTGGGTCATGACGGCAGTTAACCAAGAGCCTCAGCAGCTAACTAAGAGTGTCAGCAGTTATATATGAGTGTCAGCAGAAAACTTAGAGTGTCAGCAACATACTTTCGAATGCATTTTACCGGACACGTGGACAATAATGCCAGATAAGATTTTATAGTGTTAGGTTTTATTTGAAGTGCAAGTTAACCATTTGAATAATTTGTTAAAGATATCTGTAGAAATATTCCCAGACTCCTTTATATTGCTTATAATGTTTTTGATAAGTTTTCAAGTTTAAATTGAAGCCAGTCAAACCAGGCCTACTAGTGGTCACAAGCTTAGTAAATGTGATTTTGTATCCTATTCACTTATGACATTTCACCTATGACTTAGGAAGTTGACATTGATTGTTTAAACATTATTGTATAGAACTCAACTAATTGGATATTATACGAATTGTTTTTTTTGAATTAATTAAGTGAAACATCATAAAGAATAAAAAAAAAAGGTAAAGATTATTTTCCAATATGAAATTATTTTAAAATGATTTCATTGCTTCCAATTGGATTTTGTTTTTATTTACAATTATGTGTTTTAAAGGGTATTTAACTTCTGGGTACAAGTTTTATCTGTTATCTAATAACAAAAAGTGTATTGAATCATTGAAAAGGCCTATAATAGAATATTCATCCTGTTTGGGACCCCTCAACTCAAGAAAACAAGAAACTAGAACAGACACAAAATAGAGCAGTGAGAATCATAACAAATCAATATTCACATTTGACTAGAGTAACAACTTTAGTAAAATCATTAAATTTAGAAAGCCTTCATGGCAGAAGACTCAAAAGTAAAGTAGCAATTATACATAAAACACTTCTACCCTAGCCCTATAAGAGCAAGAAATGGATTGCCTGAGCTAGCTAGGAAAACCAGTGACTTAGCAGAATTTAAGTCATTGATTGATATGCATGTCTGAATGCATGACGCATAGGACGTAATCATCTTCTTTTTTTGAAGTAACGTCTGTATTGTATAAGATATGATTAGATAAAAGTCATTTAATAGGTTGATTATTTATTTATTTTATGTATTCCTCAATAATCTTCGGATTAGAAGACAAGCCTTATTATTATTTATTCAAGTTTTTGTTTATAGGCTACAACAGTCTCTATGTGGAATTAACTTAAATAGAATTGAAAGCAAACACCAGGCTTAGGAGTTAATCTTCTAGTAGGATGATAAACAGGCACCATCTGGGTCAAAAGCTTTGTCATAGTAAATACATTACCAACATAGACAAAGGAGAATAACTCTTGTTATCCATAAATCATCACTCTGCTTTAAACAAATTCTGGCAATTTGTATGTATTAGTGAGATAGAATGGATTACAAGCCTTTAACTAGTGTTAGTCGTTGGTCTAGCCCTGAGGCTCCTTGCTTCTTCTTAGTCTCAAGCCAAAATGGATGATATTTATGTCTGTTCTTGATGCAAAAAAAAACATATTTTTTAAAAGTCCTGTGGAATGGGACATTTTGTTGATGCATTCAAATTGCCACTTAATTATCTAGGAAATAAAATGTCTTTAAAAAGAAATAGACAATTAGAAAAAAAAATTATTTAAAAGAAACAAATGCAAAGATTTATTATATTATACAAGTTTTTTTAAAGTAATTTTGTGCTGTTTTTTTTTTCATAGAAATCTTTTTTTTTTATATCCTGATTTTAACAATCTCTTATCACTCGGTAGAATTTTGATTCTGTATTTATTGTAACACCCAACAATAAGGTTCAGGGTTTTTTTACTGGCCAGGTAGGATTCAATTTTCATTTTGTTCTTATATGTTACAAAGTATTGAAAATTCAGAATCAGTTTTAAATTTAACCTGGAAAATAATAGTTGTTCTCTGGAGGCTATTCATGTGGCTTCTATCCATGTGGTTTCTATCCATGTAGTTTCTATCCTTTCTATCCAAGTGGTTTCTATCCATGCAGTTTCTATCCATGTGGTTTCTATCCTTGTGATTTCTATCCATGTGGTTTCTATCCATGTAGTTTCTATCCATGTGGTTCCTATCCATGTGATTTCTATCCATGCGATTTCTATCCATGTGGTTTCTATCCATATAGTTTCTATTCATGTGGTTTTCTATCCATGTAGTTTTTATCCAGGCAGTTTCTATCCATGCAGTTTCTATCCATGTGGTTTCTATTCATGCAGTTTTTATCCATGTGGTTTCTATCCAACCAATTTCTATCCATGTGGTTTCTATCCATGTGGTTTCTATCCATGTGGTTTCTATCCATGTGGTTTCTATTCATGTGGTTTCTATCCATGTGGTTTCTATCCATGCGGTTTCTATCCATGTGGTTTCTATTCATGCGGTTTCTATACATGCCATTTCTATCCATGTGGTTTCTATTCATGTGGTTTCTATCCATGCAGTTTCTATCCATGTGGTTTCTAGTAATGTGGCTTCTACCCATGTGGTTTATATCCATGTTTGAATCCTTTTTATCCCTGGTTGAACATGTGGATGCAATGATGTCATAAGTAACTTGCAGGCTAGAGCAGCTTATGTTGGCCTGCTGACATATTTTATATTTAAAACCCGACCCCATACCTTTACATTGTCTGACATGAGTCGGGGTCAGTTAAAAAGGGATGCCTGCTTGGTTGTGAGTTGTATGCTCTGAATACTCCACAAGATGGTCCTGAGATCAAACCCTGCTCTCTGAAATCCTCTTTCTGTTCTCTCAGAGGTTTAGCCTAGGATGTAATCATCTTCATTTCTGAAAATACGTCAGAATCCTGTAAAACAAAAGAACACCACCACAACAAAAAACAACATATTTCCTGGCTATATAATAATTATGGGTTTAAAAGTCTCAATGTCCATCATACGGTCTATACCTTTATAGTTATAATCTCATACTGGCCTTATTGATTTTTAATGAAATCTTTGCTGTTAGTGTGTGTGTGTGGGGGGCTAATTGTTTGGGTCATTTACTGGCAGTGCCTTATTGCAATATATTTTTTTTTTCTAATGTACCTGTTTTTGAAGAAATGGTGATATAATGTATTATATGCGACAGATACTAATAGACTGGTGTGGTTTTAAGTATCAGAAGTGAAACCAGTCTTTATGTAAGCATTTTTATTGTTTGTGTTTGTAACTATTATATGTATCTACAAAACAATTGAATTGTAATTACAATACTATTTATAGTTCAATTTTTTAGAATGCTAATTACAAATAATCTTAAAGTGTATCACCCTTCACATTGTCTATAGTTTGAGACTCTCGCAATCTTCCTTTTTTCATTTTCCTTCGTGTTTCTTTCTTTTGCGTCCATTATAACGCCACCTGGGGGCGCGTTGGTCGAGTGGTTAAGCACTTGGCTTCCGAACCTGAGGTCCTGGGTTCGAATCCCGGTGAAGACTGGAATTTTGAATTTCGGGATTTTTAGGGCGCCCCTGAGTCCACCCAACTCTAATGGGTACCTGACTTTAGTTGGGGAAAGTAAAGGCGGTTGGTCGTTGTGCTGGCCACATAACACCCTGCTGGTTTAACCGTTGGCCAAAGAAACAGATGACCTTAACGTCATCTGCCCCATAGATCTTAAGGTCTGAAGGGGACACTTTACTTTACTTTACTATAACGCCACCACATTTCTATATATATATATCAGTTTTCTTTTCTATTTTTTTTTCTGTCTTTATTTTATTGCTAAAAAAAAACAACCAAATCGAAGTGTAAACCTATGAACAGATAACTGTGTTGTTACCTCCAATGAAGTATGTAATTGTTTGTATATTATAATTATGTTTGCACCTGTTTTAAAAAAAAAATTAACATATTTCAATTTTAAAGATGAAGTAAGTCACCAAAAAAATAACTGAAACTTGAAGTAAAAGTATAGTTGAAATTTTATTTCAGGATTGGTGTAACTAGCACACCATGTTCTAATTTCATGTATTGTATACTATGATGTAATAATGATAATACAGTGAAATGATCATACTAGGAAGCTGAATTGCATTTCTTACCTTGGAGAGGGTGGTGATGGTCTGGGATTCAATTCTCCATGTAAACCAGGAATTTTAGTTGGACATTTTCAACTAAATTGTGTTTGCTGAGGGCACAGGACAGAATCCATCTTCCCCATTTCCCAAACACCTCCATCAAAGAGACTGGTCCAGAGCCAACTGCTATAGGAGCAGGGAAAATGAAAATGGTATACAAAAGCAAATATAACATTAATCTATAATCTTGTCTTGTAAATACAGTTGTATTCTTGCCTTTCTTCTTGCCACAGTGGACAGAGCAGAAACAATAGTATTTTTTTTTTGTTGGATGGGGCTGTGTATTTACAAAAGTTCTGGAGTTAAAACTCCTTTGTTTTCTCAATGACATTGGATGTAATGCTTAATCTGATGTTCTCTGCTGTCAGTACTTGAGATTAAGGCTTTTTTTTTTTTTTTTGCAGGTTTAACACTGATGACTTATATTAACATAAACATGTAACAGTCTTTCTGAAACATATTGTAACAGTTTATGTTTGTGTCTGGAAAAGGATTTTTTTTTTTAAATTTTATTTTATTGTTTTTTGTAAAGTTTTTTTTATATGTTATTATTTTATTTATTTAATTTTATTTAGGGAATTTGAATTTTTTAAGAGACATTTTTTTTTCAGCTTGTTTTTTTTTTTGGTTTATGTTTTTTTCTTTTTTTAGCTGTAGTTAAATGAGTGTGAATTGATTTCCTAAAATGTAATTTGTGCAATGCATTGAAGTGATCATGTCTAAAGATCTGACTTTGCAATGGGTGAAGAGTAGAGGTTCAGTTCTTCTTGGAGTCATTCTTTATTCATAAGATACTTAATGTTATGGAGATTTTCTTATTTGAAAAGAGATCAGTTTTGTAGCAATAAAAAAAACTCTAAAGTTTTTGGGTCCCCTCTATTTAAACAAAAAAATATTGTAATGAAAGACCATGCAGAACATTTAGGCTGCCTGGTTGTGTGGTATGTGCTTTGGACTGTCATCTTGATGGTCCTGGGTTCAAACCCTTCTTGCAGTCATCTATTCCTGTCCTGTAGGATGTTTGAGCTAGCACATAATTCCAAATTTGAAGGTACATCTGAAACATGTCAAACAGAAATTCGTTTTTGTAATACACTTCGTTCGGTGATATTCAAAAGCTGAAATTGTTTTCTTGGCAGAAATACAGACAGAAAGACTTTATTTTCTCTGATTCCTTTTCAATAGAAAGTGAACAAGGCACCCCAGCGATTAAGTTTTTTAGCAGCCCAATCCCTCTGTTATTGTGTAAAGATATAAAAATAAATTTAGGCTAAGGGGGATTGAGTTCAAATATGATGAAGACTGGGGAATCGGATTCTGGATTTTTAACCCAACTCTGAGTTGACCAAACTCTAGTGGGTACCTGACATGGAAAAGTAAGGGTGGCTAGATGTCATGCTCACTA
>JADKLZ010005243.1:1967436-1980153 GCA_021533235.1 Biomphalaria straminea | reverse complement strand
TATTATATAAAAGGATATGTAAGGCGTATGTATGTATGTATGTATGTATGTATGAGCCGAATGGAAATCAAAACCGCTTGACCAATGTTGATAAAACTTGGCAGAAATGTTCCTTGGGTACTAACGTAGGCCGTAGTGTATGTATTGTAGCCCTAAAACAAACGTAAGACCCTTAAAAAAAATAAAGTTGACCAAGTCTATTACAACTATACTATTTTATGGATCTAGGCTTTGTTTAAAATGTTGACATGAGAAAAAGATCGAAAGGATTTAGATCTAGATCTAATTTTAAGAAATACACTTTGCACTTATAGGTTTTTACTTTGACGCATGAAAATACAAAATATAGTCTAATGATTTTATTATTTAACAAAATTAAGCTTCAAATTTGTGTTTCAAAAGGCTTTTTACATAAGTTCGTTCTTTATATCAGCAAGCGTAGATATCCTTACGCACATTCGTTCATTAGACATTCACGAAATGTTACACATCGCTCTATTCAGCGAACAGCGAACGTGAAATGAGGTCACGTCCCTAGGTCTAAAATTGTAAGATGATAGAACTTCTCTTCGCAACGATAGTTTTATACTTTAGCACATGAACACACTTATTATAGTCCATTCATTTCATATTTTAATCAAATTAACATTGAAATTTGTTTTTCGAAAGCATTTTTCATGCGTTCGTTCGCGAAGCCGTGTTTAGATATATTCTAATAGTTTCATTCATAGCGTACATCTAATTAAAAAGGTCACGCAATGAACACATCGTGAAATGAGGTCACGTCCCTAGGTCTAAAACAATTTTTTTTTACTTTCACATATGAACATACATATTAGTGTCTATTCATTTCATTAGTTAATAAAAATTAACCTTCAAATTTAAGTTTACAAAACTTTTTTTATGTAAAATCGTTCGCTCTAAATGTAGATCTAAATGGCTTTGAGCGCCTTGACATACTTTTCCGTAACTGCGGCACTATTAGGCCTACATGTGTGGCGCGCAGTGGTACAAATGAAATGAACGTCAAAGGTCATAATTATAATATCGCGCATTATAAAAGCATATTATTAAAGTAATAAACTACTTACATAATACAATTTACTTTTCATTGTATTTTTCAAAGCATTTAAGCCTACAACTACTGATTCGGTTTACTTATAAGTCTTTATTTTCAATTTACTTTTTTATTTTCAGATTTACTTATGCGCATTTAGACTTGATAACGTATGAAATACGGCTAATGTGTCTACATCAAATGATGCTTATTTATCTAGGTCGAGTTCACAGTGTTAATAGTCTTTTATTATAATAGGCTCAAAGTTTTAATTTATTGACTAGATTGCTGTGGCATTCAAATTGTTTAGATTCTAGAGCTATACCAAATTAAACTAACAATGTTACATAAACAATTACATTCACGCGTTGGATTTGCTTTTAAAATATAGATCTATTGTATTGTTTTTTTGTCGCCTACACGGCTAACACGCCCACAGTATTCACCAAGGCAACGCGTATTGAGGTCACGACCTTTCGCCTCTAAATAAAATAAAAACATTGTTGGCTTTTGACTAATAAATGCGTTATTTTTGGATTTAACTCATTGAGAGTTCAATATTTTACTCTCTTAAATATACGATTAAATATACTTTTACTGAAGAAAGTCTAGATCTACTTATTAACTTGCATATTATACATAATAATAATTAAAAAATGCATTCTTTAATTTAGCTGTCTACATCAGGACATGTGTTATATTTATATAGATAAACTGGTACAAAAATAAAGTCTTTTCATTTCCAATATTATTCAAGTATATGTAGGTCTACAAGCAAATGTTTTTATTTGCAAAAATGAATTTAAATTTATGTCGATTAGCTAATTTTATATCTACATTATACTATTTTTACATTTACGCATTCCGCATTCGTTTTACTTATAACATTATCATTTCATTTGTTTACAAAACACTCTTAGTGACTACATGACAGTGATACGCAAATTAAGACCCGCGGGCCGCGGGTAACATATGGCTAGTAAATAAATATAGACTGGAAACAGGAAGTAACTTTATGTAACTTGAAAAAATGTATATCTATTGTATTCGGATTTCCGAAATCTGACAAGTTGCACGATCTTCAGTCTTAGAGATTAAACAAAACTACACTGCCTCCTTATTTACACAATTTATAGGTGTGTTTCATTGTGTATATTAAACACTAATAAAAATATTGTAATACTTATATAGGTTATGGCGGAAATAGATATGAATACTTAACTTTTATACTGCTCATGCTGTATAGTAAAGCGCGCAAATTTGCAAATCACAAATTTTCCCTTCATAAAACTCTCTTATTGGCCAGTCCATATTTATTTATGTCTATGATCAGGAGTTACACGTGTCTTTTCTTAGTGTAAAACACGTGACCATATCACAATAACATAATAATGTCAAACAAGACTGTTACAAACATTCACACCATAACCCCATCTTTCCGTCCCTTTTCACAACTGGTCCACTCAAGTTCTAGGATCATAGTACGCCAAGAAAGCTAAACAAAACAATGGACCTCCCTCTCCAATCGTAAACAAACAACATTTAGACACGTGATTCCATATATCTTCTATACAAACTATGTAATCCATAAAGGCTGTCACGTGATAAGTTTTTTTCAATGTTTTATCAGTATTATGACGTGGCTCAATATGTTTATTTACTAGTGGTGAATGTGTTCCATTAGTAAACGTATCTCTATCTGGTATTGGTTCCGCAAGGTTGTTAACGCCGGAAGTGGTAATGATTTTAAGCCCATTATTACCTCTAAAATGCTTCCAATGGCACGCTGGCCTTCACGTGTGGTTCAGATATTGAGCCTGTCGGAACCGTTACCACAGACAGGAGAAGGGGCATAGGCGAGCAACTGGCTCGTAACCAGTAAGCTTCGGGCAGAAGGGGCTCGTTAGCCTTGGTTGGCTACCCATCTAGAAGGAAAACCCTGAATCCAAACCTCCGCTGCCTTGCGGCTATACCCAAACTCGGGAAATGCTTCGAGAGACAACCCTGAGGAAAAATCAGGAGCTGGTGACCCTTAGGCAGATTGTGGCACACTGTGCTACAGCCTGGCAGAGCCTGCGGGGTTACTGATCCCAAAATGTATCGGATATTCCGTTCCTTTGGTCACATCAGCTGCGCGGAGAGGGGGGAACTGCTGTGTGGGCGACATCGTTCCGACCATAAACGATGCACAGGCTTTCATCTCACTTATTCAAAGCTCTATATCGCACAGACTTGTTATGTCTAGGTCAATCTTACGTATAAGTAGGTTTTTGATACAAATGCACTTAAAATAAGCTTTTTTTTTTCCAGATTATTTTTTTGTTTTTTTTTGTTTTTGTTTTGTTTTTCCTGGATTGCTAAAAAATATTTTGATGTTTCAAAAATTGAATGACTTTGAAATGCTTGAAGCCAATGAGCCACTGGATGGCTGCCTTCAACTTCTTCAACTCTGAAGGAATTTCCGAAACATGTAAAACATTTTACAAAACAAACCCAGACCCAATATCCCAATATCCTTCCATTCGTTATCCTATTTGGATAATCCCTAATTGTTTACATGTTTATCCTTGGCTTCATTGTATTGCTACGTTGATTAAAAGGATTAGCTTTGCATCGACAAAATTACATTTCCTAGGCTTGGGTGTCTCTCCGAAAATTATCATCTATTATTAGAAGGGGCTTACTTCATTAGTGAGCCCGTTTAACCGTAAAGGGAGACTACTTCTTTAATGCGATTCTAAGGAGTTACAGTTCTTTGTATATTCTATATAGTTTCCTGTACGTCGGAGTTATTAATAAAGAAAAACTAAAGCTTCCCTTTCAGACCTTGCGATCTATGGGGTAGATGATGTTAAGGTCATCTGCTTATTAATAAAGAAGGTCCAAATATCTAAAGCTTGGCTGGTTTTTGAATTTTGAGTTTTCGCGACAGATAACTCCGTCTAGTACCCTATCCAAGCTGTACTGATAATAATTATCTCCCATGGTTTAATATGCGCTAAATATAATATTTACTCTTTCCATTAGAATCACTAGATCAGCGGTTCTCAGCCTTTTAAGCTCGGCGACCCCTTTTTACAATCTCCCACTCTGCCGCGACCCCTCCCCCCCCCACACACACAGAGCAATAGAAGAGTAGACAATAGCAATCCATATTTGTGATGGTCTCAGGTGACCCCTAGCAAATTGTCAATCAAACACCAAGGGGGTCGCGACCCACAGATTGAGAACCACTGTACTAGATAGTAAAGACTGTTGACACTGGAATTAGTGTCACTATTTTCATTTTGTACTAACTGTACAGCCGGTCCTTCTGTGAATGCATTCTTGTGAACAATTCCTAGTAATTCAGTACAGGGGGGGGGGGGAGGAATAATTGATAGGCACGTTTATTGGGGACAGGTTACATCGAACTCGGTTTTGAGCAGCTTTCTTCATCTGCTCTCATGTCATTCCAGTATTCTCATTTTCACTGATGACTGACCTCTTCCAGGTTTGTAAATGTTTGTTTGTAAAATGTTTCATGTTTCGGATGTTCCTTCAGAGTTGAAGATAGTTACTTCCTAGTCCAAACCTCCCGCAGGACGACGGGGGATGGGAGCGGGCAGGGCTTGAACCCGGGACCATCGATAAATCCAAACGATAGTCCAGCGTGCAAACCGCTCGACCAGGCAACCATATTTGTCCTGTTTGGATCTGCCCACTTTCCTCTTTCCTTGTTAATGAATGATTATCTAATTGATGGTTTTCTAAAGGGCCAAGTAGGCCTACCTCTCATTTAACACCTTAAATAAATAAATTTTTCCCTTAGATTAAAAGTTTAAATTTATTCATTATTATTTGCATTACACTCAGTATCCATACTATGAAACACGGCTTATTAAATGTGGTTTTAAATCAAGTTATACTTATAAACATATTAAATATATTTTTTCTAATTTTAAACCAAAGTAGAAGCTTTATTCTTAATGTAAGTAGCTTATAGGCCTATTCCCCCAACCACAAAAACAAACAAAAAACTAAATTTAGAAATACAAATACTTTTTAACACCTTATAACATTTGTAGCCTACATAATAGTTTAAAAAAATATACTGCAACTTTTCGCTCCTTATTAGTGAGTCTCCTGCTAGGTTTTTAACTATTCTATTTATAGTGAATAGTTGTAAAAATTTATCTAAAAATTTATGAATTTTAATGGAAAGCTTGCATAGTTAATTTTATAAATTAAACGGTTTGCTTTTAGAAATCAGTACTTTATAAGATCTAAAATATTCTATATCGGACTTTCAATATCTATTACAGTTTTTGAGATCTGAACGGGACTGACTGACAAAAAGACGGGCGGACCGATGTAACACACAAAGCTAATGGCAGCTTTTGCCCTTTCAGAGGCCGCTGAAAATTACAAAAAAAGAAATAGAAACAGTCAGGCTGATAGATATATAGACAGACAGACAGACAGACAGACAGACAGACAGACAGACAGACAGACAGACATATAAACTGATAGATTACTTACTAACTTACTTATATATATATAAGTATATATATATAGGCCTATCTGTGAATCTAGATATATTTTTAAACTAAACTTATTAACGTAAGCGTCGGTGGTGTAAAGGTTAGCATGGTTGCCTTCCAAGCAGTCGATCCGGGTTCGATTCCCGGCTGACGCATGATTTTTATTTTTTTTATGGCTTTTCTCTGCACCGTCTTTTAAAATCCTTATCACACACGCATTCTCTCACACTCACACACACACTTTACCCACACACACTTTCCTGCTCCCACACTCTCTTTGACACATTTTCCTCACACATTTTCGCACAACCATTATCATACACACAAAAACACTCACACCAGCAGTCATCCCAACTTTGTAAACATTTTAGTAAGTTTTTTTTTTTGTTTTCGTTATTTTGTTGGTTTGTTGGATTTTTTTTTTTTTTTTTTTTTTTTTTAAAATTTATTTGGTTTTTTGAATTCCTCCTTTCTTTTTTTTTTTTGTTGCTTCGAATCCAGGGTCCTTATGTCTCAATCCCAACCACCACAGTTCTAAGCATGCAAAAACAAAACAAAACAAAATTAATTAATTAATTAATAACACTTAAAGATTGTTTCACGCAACTGACCATAATCAATCTGATTTTAAAATTTTTTTTAGTTTCAAACACTAATAAAGTTTTATTTTAAAAAAAGTAATATTTTTTTTTTTAATTTTCTTTCTTTCTGTAACAGTAAATGGAATTTTGTATAGAAAATTCCACTAATTTTTTATTTTTATTTTGGAAAATGTTCTGGAATTTATGTATTTGTCATAATCCCCCCCCTCCCTCCAAGCCCTTATACTCAAATTAAAAAAAAAAAAAGACTGTCAGGTCTTAAGGCTAACGTTAGGGTCACGATGATCCCCAAACCTACCACAAACCATCTCCTGCGTTCATATTTCATAATATCAAAATATTCCAAAATAGGCCAAATTCATCCCTAATTTGTAATATAAAAAAAAAGTTAAATAAAAGAAAATTTACCAGAGATTGAGGTTTTCATATAATTATATATTTTAAACAATTAATCTTTTTTTTTATCAGATTGGGGTTTTCATATTTTTATATATTTTAAAAAATTAATCTTTTTTTTTAATCAGAGTATCTATAGTTCTAGACATTTGATACCCCGACTTTTTTTTTTCTTACTAGGGATATTACAATAAGTTTTATTCAAATAGCCAAAACCAAAATTTTCTCGTTTTCATGTAACATCGTATCACTTTCTAGATTAGTTGGTAAATTGAAGAACATACAAAAGAACTATACCTTACTAAAACTGTTTGATACCGTTACGTTAACAGTCTACCAGCGAGTCTAAATGCCCTGCTAATGTCCACTACAACTTGGGAGGCCGTTGAGGCACGGTCGCGAATCCAGAGATCAATGAGTCTTCCACTGTATCTGAATCCCAATCGATAATCCTTCCTGGGAGCCCAGCTCTGGCTTCTGATTGGTCGGTTCTGGAACTGTCATCTCACTAGACCAGACCCGTTGATTGTGAGGGACAGCATTTTTAGGCGGGATCTTGTCTCGTTAAATAGTCAGTTAGTTCGGTGGAATTTGGACAGCTCTGGAATCTTCGAGGTGTGTGTTTTTTTTTCTTAATTCTTTCTAAACTGAAACTGCCCGTTTGGATGATGTCTTAAGTTCAATAATGATAGAAATCTAGATCGTCTTTCTGCAAGAGAATTCTTACCGTTAAGGTGAAATAAAATACATTTTATTTTGTTTGTTTTTTGTACAGGTCCAACTTTTTGATTACTGTTTACTAGAAAGACGGAAATTGGATCAATGACTTAACATTACTTGCCTTTTAAGTTTGTAAACGGACTTCTTTAAAATCACAAGTTTTTAATATGATGTGTAGGTAACAGAAAGGTTAATCTTTCATAGAGGTGGTTGAGGGATAAAGCGCTTCGCTTACGAACCGGCGGTCCCTGGTTCGAATCTTGGCGAAGACTTTTTTTTTTCATTTCGGGTCTTTGGGTGCCTCTGAGTCCAGCCAGCTCTAACCGGTACCTGACATTAGTTGGGGAAAAGTAAAGGCGGTTTCTCGTTGTGATTGTCACATGACACCCTCGTTTACCGTAGGCCTCAAAAACAGATGACCTTTATATCAAGGTCTGATAAAGGAACTAGCTTAATAATATTATTATTATTATTATAGCTTTTATATAGCGCTACTTTCATGCTTATAGCATGCTCAGAGCGCTTTGGCCCAATCTCATTTGTGGACCAGTGGGGGGGAGGGGGTATCTAGGAGTTGGTTTCCTGTGCTGCCTTTGGGCGCTCAGTAAACACAACTCTGCCCGAGTCGGGTGTCGAACCTCGAGCCCCCTTCTAGGTAGTCAAGCAAGCCAAGCTCAAGCCGCACTTAGCCTCTCGACCACGCTTCCCACTACATTATAAATAATACATTATAAAAAGAAAGCTGTTAAGATCCTTTTAAAATCGTTATGAAGCTTAAACGAAGTGATCTGGTACGATGTATGCATCTCTGCACCCTTGAGTTATCTCGTGAGAATGATATGATATTCCATTTAACTTTCTCGGTATCATGCCACCCGCAGTAACGTCCCAAGACACAAGTCTCTTTGATTAGGTAACAAATTTACAAGCCGATACACAGGACCGGATTTCCGACTTGACAAGCCTCTAAGCGCAAGGTTGAATATTTACCAATATGCACAAAGGTAAGAACTTAGGGCTCCCGCTTGTTTAAAAAAAATGTTTTACATGTTTCGGATGTTCCTTCAGAGTTGAAGATAGTTACTTCCTAGTCCAAACCTCCCGCAGGACGACGGGGGATGGGAGCGTGCAGGGTTTGAACCCGGGACCATCGATCAATTCAAACGACAGTCCAGCGCGCAAACCGCACGACCAGGCAGCCAGTTATTTTCAATCATTTTGGAGAAAGAGGGAACGGAAAAATTGTCTTACAAGGGATCCCATATCTTTAACTCTTTCTCTTCTAATTGACGACGCCAACGTTGATTAGACCCGATTAAACTTAATTGAGTTTTGGATTCATAAACTTTAATTTGTGTTGTTTAAAAAAAATAGCATGCATTCCCTTATAATTTAATCCCAAATATAACATTTTCTGATAAACAAACAAAAGTTATTTAAGGATAGTGAAATACAATAGGTAAGCCTAAAATGAATATCTCCATCGGAATATGAAAACTAATTTACGAAGAGAAAGAGTTAAAAGCTTAGGGCCACATTAAGTATAAATCTGGCACTGTCTGTGCTCCTTGTAATCAATAGTAGACAATTTATTCCTTTACCTTTTCTTTAAAATAATTTTTGAGAGAGGGCCGTAAGGTATAGCTTATGTTGCCTTTAAGTAAATCCAGGAATGCCGGTACGAAACAAGATTTTTTTTTTTTTTACGCTACTGAACTCCGGCTTAGTGTTTATATATACATCTACATGACTATATGCGCACATTTGATTTGGTTTCTCAAAAACATATTTGCATATTATGCAAAATTAAAAAGACTAGAGAAAGTTCACACATTTTAAATTTATTAACTCCTTGTCACAACCTTCGTCATTTCATCTCAATGAATGTACTTCATAGTTATCAATATTGTTGATTAGCCCAGCTATAAGTGTTTGACATAAAAACATCAGATCAATGGGCCTTCAGTCTGATCTGTCAGCTGGTGAACGATCTGAGTAAGTCATTGACTATAGATAGTATTGGGATTTGATCTTGTAACGAACATGAAAGACTGATGAATTTTTTTTGATCCCTCGCTGGTGCTCTTATTATTATTATAGTTTTTATATTGCGCTACTTTCATGCTTATAGCATGCTCAGAGCGCTTTGGTCCAATGTCATTTGTGGACCAGTGGGGGCGGGGGGTATCTAGGAGCTGGTTTGCCTATCTATATCTGCGACTACTGTGTGTATACGTGTTCTAGAACTGTTGGACTTTGCGAGTAATTAAAGACGACCTTCAAAATTCCGATGTATCTTTTGGCATGTGAATAAAAAAAATTAACCCGATTAAAAATAATCATGGCGAAAGACAATGCAAGCCCCCCCCCCCTTTTTGTGACTTTGTCTAATTCTCTCCAACAAAATAAATGGAACATGAAACTCGATGTAAACGTAACGAAGGTTGTTTTTATACATCCTTGAATAAAACTTCAATAAAATTAAAAATTAAATACCATGGCTACCGTGCGACACCACCCTCATGCTTATAGCATGCACAGAGCGCTTTGGTCCAATCTCGTTTGGAAACCAGTGAGTGGAGGGGTATCTGGGAGAAGGCTTTCCGTGCTGCCTTTAGGCGCTCAGTAAACACAACTCTACTCGAATCGAGTGTCGAACCTCGATCCCCCATCGTAGTTAGCCAAGCCAAGTTCAAGTGTACTTAGCCCCTCGACCATGCTTCCCACTGTATCTGTATGAAGAAACACAAGTAAAAAAACTAGAAAAACAAAACAAAAAATATTTTAAAAAATTACATAATTATAATTTTATGCGAAGTCTAATTGTATCAATTACCTTGGATCAGTCATGTAATTAAATGTGTACTATAACTAGACCAACAATAATAAATCTGCGCCATTAATAAAATTTTTACCAATTTTTTTTTTTTTTGATTAACGCTGTTTCATGCTTTTAGCTTTCTCAATACGCTATGATCCTGTCACTTATCTTGACCAGTTTGGAAAATGGGGCCGGGTGGGATGGGGGGAACTTTGTTTATTTGAAGTTTTATAGAGTACCCACGTACAGTTTATTGGTACTATTACAGTCCCGACGTTGTAACTGAACTGTGTGTCGTGACACTCTTTAATTGAAGAAGTTATAACGGAACTGTGTGTCGTGACAGTGAAGAGAGGTCCCAAGTTAGATAAACACACACGATAGATCGTTTGTTGGGAAGAGGGGGGGGGGACCTGGTACCCCCCTGACCTTCGAAAGGTTTTTTTTTTTTAAATCTTGAAAAATACTTTTTTTTTTTGCAGTAGGCTAATACAAGAATATATTTTTTTTTCTCAATATGTAGCACTTCTTTCCTTTATTTCTTTTTAGTACTTAAGAGGTTACATTGCCAATAAATAAAACATAATCACAAAAGTCATTAACATGTTTACGGTTTACACTACCCTTTATGATATATTGTTCATAAACTACCCAAACTTAATAGTCACTTTGTTATTTTAATAACACTTACGGAGACTAAATTTAGGAGTTAATAAATAAAAAATGTGCCAACTTCCCCTAGTTTTTAAAATTTTGCATAACATGAAAATATTTTCTGAGAAACCAAATCAAAATGTGTACACGTAGTCATGTAGATGTCTATAAGCACGCCGCCGCTATCCAGTTAAGTAGATAAATATTGCCTGCTTCGTAATCATTTAAAAATATAATTTCTAAAAAGCATAACTTATTTTCAATATCTATGGGGCATTTTTATTCCGGTAAATTTTTATTCTAATGGGAAAAAAAGTAAAAATGTATATAATAATAACAAGATATTTTTTTTAAAATTAAATATATATATCTATAATAAAAAAAATATATATAAATAATTTTTTTTTAAATATAAACACACCTGACATAAAGAAATAAATAAAATATGTATGCTATTACAGACTAATTAATTATTATAAAGCGTATATGTATGTAAACGTTATCTTAGCGACGCCCATTTCTAAATTCTATATATTATTAAGAATACATCAGTTAATAATGAGGCTAAATAAAATGTAATATTTATTACATGAATTTACATAACAAAAAAAAAAATGCTTATCATTGGTCTACTTAATAATACATAATAATACAATTTCAAAATTGAGATTCAATTTTGTTAAGCTTAATATTAAAACTGCTTGGTTAGTGTTTGTTTTTTTTAAAATTATCATTAGAAGATTGGCAACCTTGCTAAAACCTTTTTTTTATTACTACATATGAAGATGGAATAACAATAAGATGCATTCTGATTATATTCTGATAAGCTCCGTGTATTATCTAGACGCTATGGCTGAGCTGTATAGCGCTTGGCTTTCTAACTTGGGGTACTGGGCTCAAATCTTGATGAAGACTGGGATTTCAATGTCGGGATCTTTGGGCACCTATAAGTCCACCCTGCTCTAATGGGTACCTGACATTAGTTAAGGAAAAGTAAAGACGGCTGGTCGTTGTGCCTGCGACATGACACTACTAGCGGATCCAGAACTTTGGAGGGGGGGGGCATTTTTTTCCAAACCCTAACCCTAACTCCCAGTAAACCCTAACCCTATGCATAAACGTGTGTACAGCATATTGTTATGACTCTGACTTGCGCGCCATCATTCAGGCTAGTGCATTTGTGCGCACCTCTAGTGAACGGACTTAGAACAGGATATTGACATTGTGAGAATAACGACTTCCGCCCACGTTGAGAGTCAAGATGAAGAGACAGTGCTAAATGAAGTTGTTGATTTATGTAGCTGTCATGTCATGTAAATAAACATCTATGTCTCGTTGAGTTGCCTCACTTCAAGTTATTACAATATATATATATATATATATATATATATATATATATATATATATATATGTATATATATATATATACTTACGAGAATAAAAAAGCAGCGTTTTTTAACCTTCTTGAAAAAAAAAACAGTCATGTTGAGGCATTGGAGTCTGAGGGATGGTTGTAAGCATCGCCAGTGGGATTCGGGGCGAAGCCCCTACGCTAGAAGCGTTTTCTTGCATATTTAACTGCAGAAACGCATTCTCCTGACATCTACAGCTCACTATTCATCAGTAGATTTCGTGGCGAAGCCCCGTCGCCAAAAGCGTTTTCTTGCATGCTTCACTGCAGTAACGCATTATCCTGACATCCACAGCTCATTATTTATCAATGGGGTTCGGGGCGAAGCCTCGACGCCAAAAAACGTTTTCTTGCATTCTCCACTGAAGAAATGCATTCTCGTGACCTAAAGCTCACCATTCATCCTATTAAAAAGGACCTTTTGAAAAATGTTGAAAAATATTGTAATAATATCGATCCATAAAAATATCCATCGCCCCCTCCCGACCCCACCATATCGGCCAACATACTAGAGGGGGGGGGGGGGCGAAATA
>JADKLZ010005243.1:1864216-1905894 GCA_021533235.1 Biomphalaria straminea | reverse complement strand
TGTCTGCCTGTTACAAATAAACCTAGATAGCCACTTGTGGACCTACCTCTACCAGCACTACATGATGTCTGCCTGTTCATGTGGTATGCTCTGTGGATTGTCATCATGATGGGCATGTGTTCAAACTATGCTTGCTGGGATGCAATCGTGAGAATGTTCAATTCTGCAAGAACATGCTAAACAAAAAACAAGTCTTGTTTCAATCGCATAGATTTGAAAACTAACCTGAGACAATAAGACCAAATGGCTGTCATGGCAGCAATATCCTCCCCACTCACTTCTTCCTTAGGTGGAAAGGCTTTCACTAATGCAGTCAGTGCACCAAACAAGTAGTGGAACAGTTGGCCCCTGAGTGTGAAGAAAAGAGTGCGCCTCTAAATATGTTTCATAACGCAGCAAAAGATATTTGACATTGAACAGTTAATTAAACAAAGTACCAAAGTGACTAAAATAAAAAGCAGTCTTATGAAATAAGGAACTGATGCAGATGTCAAAACCTGCATCAGTAAAGCTCAAGCAGCCTTTTATCAGCTGAAGAACACCTGGGGATCTAGGGAATTAAGCACAACTACCAAGATAAGGCTATTTAACACCAGGGTACGTGACGTTTTGGCGCCGCCGTTTTGGCCCGAGACGTTTTGGCGCCAGCCGTTTTGGCGATAGGGACGTTTTGGCGCGAGATATAATTTGACGATAATTTTATAGCACGTAGCTTTTATAACAATGTTTATTTCACTTTACCATAATATTGTATGTATAGTATGAATTCTAACACGTAAAGCGATTATTTTTTTTTGTAATATAAAGGTTTTGCTTCTTTCATAAATATTGGCCAATAATAAGTCAGATTCCTAAATGATAATGACATGCTATCCTCTTCCTTTTTTTTTTGTATGTGAGTTCTGCTAATCGTACTGGATGGCATTTTCCTATGTTTTTCTAAAAGACATATTTGTTTATTTGAAATTAATACTGAATAAGTACTAGCTAAGTGTCACACTTTAATATAACGAAAAAAATATTTACATCTAAAGCTTTATTACGCAGAATGATGACAATAACTCCACACATAGTAAAAATCAAGACACGAATGTGGTCAGTACAAAATCTAACGTGAATCCACAAATGGGAAAAATAGATCGATACAAATTCACGACACTAAGATACTTTGAAAAGATATATTTTGAGAAATTTGGTAGGGGTGATTTGGGTGACACATCTCGCATTGACGCAGGTATAGTTAAACAAATGAAGATGAGGTTAGAACCGAGCACTGGTCGTTGGTGTCATGCGTCTGGCGATTATCTACTTGGGACTGGTCATTACCCGTGACACCTACCCCCCCCTTCTCCTCCCGCTCACATTTCACTCCTTGTGTATACTCTTTCTTTCATCCCTTCCCTCTCTAACGCGTAAGTCATTAAATAAACCAATGTTAATGTAAACAAATAATTGCTTCACTTTTTTGTCTATCATTGTTTCATTTTGTTTTTTTTAAGAAATAATACAATAAACGTACATAATGTACTTCGCGCCAAAACGTCCCTATCGCCAAAACGGCGGCGCCAAAACGACCTTCGCGCCAAAACGGCATCGCCAAAACGGCGGCGCCAAAACGTCCTGCTTCGTTAACACCATTGTTAAGCCGATGCTATTTTATGGAGCAGAGATCTGGAGAACCACCATCACCACTGTAAAAAAAATCCAGGTATTCATCAACACCTGCCTGAGGAAGATTCTTATGCTCCGCTGGCCAGACAAGATCTCGAATGAGGAACTGTGGCAAAGAACAAAACAGCAGCCCATTGAAGCAGATATCCTTCAGAGACGCTGGAGATGGATAGGTCACACCCTGCGCAAGCCCACATCCAACATAACAAGGCAAGCCCTAACCTGGAACCCCCAAGGAAAGAGGAATAGAGGACTCCCCAGGAGTACATGGCGCCGCAATCTGGAAACAGAAGCCAAGCAGATGGGCAAGACATGGGGACAGTTGGAGAGACTCGCCCAGAATAGAGATGCCTGGAGAAAGCTGGTTGGTGGCCTATGAACCAGTAGGGACCAGAGGCTGAGATGAGATGATGAGATGAGGTGAAATAAAATTGATACTATCATACTTGATAAACAACAGAAATGTGATATCTTGAGCAGGTCCACAGGTCAATGTAGCATTGCTGCACTACCCACACAAATAGGAAAGCAGAAAAGATTTACATACAGTTCTTTTTAAAATAGAAAAGTACAAATTAGCCCGGGGAGCAAGAGAACTACTTCCTAGTAAAAAATAAAAAGGGACTGAACATGGGGCTCAGAATATTCTCTAAAGTACTTCTTATGACCCCTAAAAAAAAGCTATACTGTGGTACTGTGTGAACCACATAAAAGCATTAAAGCTGATGACTTACAACAAAAGCTACATTAATGCTTAAAAAACTGCAACGGTGTGACTTTGTACCTTTTACATTCAGCTAACAGACTAGCCATTGACTGCAGCACCGCTGACAGTCCTTCTGTGCCAAAGTAGTCAGGATACTCCAACAAGAGACAATTCAAAATCTGCAGCCTGATGACCAAATATACAACAGTAATAGGGTTGGTTAAAATGAGACAAAACATCAGACTAATGTGATAACACATTGTAACAGTCAAGAACTCATGAAGCTATAAGAAAAAAAAATTTCCAGTTACCAAGGAACTACATGGACTGTGTTGGCTGTATCTCTCAAGGCCTGGAGCAATGATTTGTTCTCTGTGCTTAGACGTTGCCTCTTCACTTGTGTAGCTGTGTCGCTGGTATAACTTGACAGTGACTGATTCAGTGTGTCACATAAAACTGCTTTGTGCAAAGGTACCTGATAAACATTGACCAATAAAACATCAAAGAACTAGGGGTTTTTGTACAGACCAAAGGTAGACAACTTATTTATTGAACAAAAATGAAAACAAGAGTAGACTGCTTACCTGTTTAAATAAATCAGCAACAAAAGACACATAGCTTGACTTCAATGCATTTATTTTGTTTCTATGGAATGCAAACATGGTTCTAAAGTTTACGAATCTTATCTTATAGATTACAGACATTTAAAAAAAGAAGCTAATTACGTCCTGAATGTTTGAGCTCAATTAAGTTTTAGAAAATATTCAACATGACAAATAATCATTAGTAGGTCATTATAATTACTTATTGCAAGACAAAACCATTCTTTGTTTTCTGTTGATGCATGGAGTTTGAATCATCATCAAACTATTTGGTTGAGCTGCTCAGGTCCTCTCTGGCAAGAGCCCTGGACAAAAACTCTGCTCTACAGAATGCATGTATGTCACCACACAGGTTAAGAACTTGTGGCTTACCAGACATGTCAAGATGGAAATGAATAAGAAATGAATAAGTTTGAGGAGGTGGAAAAGAATATGAGACATGGTTTAGTCTTCCTCTTCTCAGTGGGGGAACAGTGAGTCCACATTTAGCCTGAACCATGGGAATTATGAACCAACAGGATAGCAGCCAGTCCTGCACTGTGAAAGAAGGTTAGAGTATTGTCTTGCTTACACAAAACCACATTAGCTGTTTCATGTTTTATACTAAAAAACTTCCTATTTCAAATAACTAACAATTTTGGTTTAAATTAGAAAAAAAAATGTTATCTATTTTCTCTTAAGACCACTTGATCTTAGGTGCAGTACTTATAAGTTTGCAAAGTCGGTAATTCTGTTTGCCATTATTTCGTCCACCAAGTCTATATAAAATATTTGTATGCCAGAAAACTCACTCTTTCTTAATTTTGAATCATTTTTGAGAAGATAGTTTTGATCTCTTTTTCAAAATAAAAAAAAAAAAAAAAAGCACATACCCAGTTGTGAATTTGGACTTTTCTTCAATGTCTGTGTGAATCAGCTCATACAGGGAGTCAACAAACGCCTAGATAAAAAGATAAAAAAAAAAAAGAATAATGTTAATTATGTTGTGCTGTTAACAAACACAGGGATGTGAGAAAACAAAAACATAAACAAGAGTTAAAAGGAAAAACAAAATAAGTTTAAAACAGCTAGGTCCTAATGTTCTTCTTGAATGAAGTGAAGCATGTGATTGTCTGAGCTCAATGGGGAGTGAGTTTCAAACCTATGGACACACACACACACACTTGACTTTTAAGGAGAAACATGGCATCACTTGAGTTTATGGAGCGCAGTGCTCTATGGGAGATATATGGAGTGGTCAGTTCACTAAGATACAAGGGTGCTACTTTAGTTTAGTTGCACTGATAACAAAGTGTGACCACCTCATAGGTAGCCAACAGAAGAGTATGCAGGAGAGCAGTAGAGGAATTGGGTTCTGTTATGGGTAGAACTATCCATGTACTGCTGTTCTGAATTCACTGCAGCCTAGCGACTTTGTTATCAAGTACAGCCACAAGCAAATCATTACAGTAATCAAGGCGGGAGAGTATGAATGCAACATTAAAAATTTTTGTGGATTTCCTAGTCAAATATAGTCGGATGAGGCCTAATTTCCCCAGCTTCAGCCTTGCAGAGCTGACTTATGTGTGGGTCAAAACCCCTAAACCACTATATGGACAAAATGAACCTGGCAGTTTATTTTTTCCAATTAATCTGAACTTTCCACTTGTATTACTGCAGCTCATCTTAAGAGCATTTTATCTAAACAACAACAAAAATGAAATATATGTAATTCCATGGCTGCTAGTAGTCTAAAAGAATATTTTCCTAACAATATACAGAGGTGGTCTTTAACTGTGATTATTAAGTTACAATTAAAGTTGACAGATACTGAATTTTTTATTATTATTATATTATTTTTGCATAGCACATCTCACTACTCATAAAAAACGAGTGTGTTCTTTGAACATGCTGCTTGTAAAACTGTCTCATGCCATAAAGATATACAGATAATGAAACAGACCTTCCAGTGTTCCCAGTTATAAGCGTAGGCCCCATCTGTCGGATCACTGACTCCACAAGGATGATGAGCGCGCAACAAAAGGTGCAGAAATGAAATGAGTTCCTCCTAGAAAGAGACAGTACAATTAGGCAAGTCAATTAACTCTATGTCATGGTAGATGTCAGAACATTGGTTTTAAATTCAAAGGCTGAGTCAAAAAGTAAAATGATATTATGTTTTGGCTGACACACACACACACACACTAAAATAGGTTTACATTGCAAGCTTGATAGATGTTATAGAAACCAGAACAGAAGCAAATTAGAGCAGTGAGATTTATAAAAAAAAAATGAATAAGCAAAGTTGAATAGAATAACAACAGTTTGATAATCTAAATCACTAGGAGGGCAGGAAGGCTAAGTAGTTAAGTGCTTGGCTTCTAAATCTGGGGTCCTGGGTTGCAATCTGGGTGAATACTGGGAATTTGAAATACAGGATTTTTAGGGCACCCCTGCGTCCACCCAACTCTAGTAGGTACCTGACTTAAGTTGGGGAAAGTAAAGCCAGTTGGTGGTTAGCTGGCCACTTGACACTCTGCTTCTTAACTGGATGACCTCAACATCATCTGCCCTATAGATCACAAGGTCTGAAAGGGGCACTTTACTTTTTTTATAATCACAAAATTTTGAAAAACTTCAGGGCAGAAGACAAAAAAAAAAGTTAACAAGCAACAACATAAAACACTTAATGCAAAAACACAGCCCAATAAAATACTCAGGCACATAAATAAAGGCACATTTTATTCCAAACACTAGGAGCAATTTTCACAAGTGCTCCTTCTTCCCATGGGGCATTAGAGAATAGAACAGTTTCTGAATTAGCCAGGGAAACCAATGACTGTTAAGTTTAAGTTTTTAATTAACCTATACTGGCAGGACAAATTTTTTTTTACACTGAAACATTAAAAAAAATATAGTTCCCCTTTCAGACCTTGTGGTCTATTGATGTAAAGGTCATCTGTTTCTGTGACCCCTGGTTAACGAGGGTGTTTTTTGGCCAGAACATTGACCAAACATCTTTACTTTTCCCCAACTAATATCAGGTACCCGTTAGAGCTGGGTGAAATCAGAGGCGCCCAAAAAATGCACAAATTAAAAATTCCAGATTCGAACCAGGGACACCCAATTTGGAAGTCAAGCGCTTTACCATTCAGCCACCCTAGGCCGGTCCTACTAATTGCGGGGCCCTATGCGTAATGAATTGCGCAGGGCCCAGTCTGGGTAGGGATAAGGATGATAATTGAAAATTAAGATTTTGTAATAGAAAATAGATTTGTCTTTGCCTTTCCTTCATACTTAATTAACTAAGCACAAAATTTCCCCCCAAATGACATTTTGTCTGTTTTTAAGCAGATTTGCATGAGTTTTCCAAAGATTTTTATAATATCAGAACATTTTCATGACTTTTTCGTATACTTTGTAATTTCAGAATTCCAGGTACTGTTTAATTATAAGTTAAAATGGTTTAATTTAATAATTTACACCTAGAATTCATGAGGGGGCCAATGAAAGTGCGGGGCCCACTGCGGCTGCATAGGTTGCAGTGGCCTAAGACCGGCCCTGTAGCCACCGCAACTCTTATGTATACACATAGGATGTAATTATCTTCTGCTAAAAGGAAGGTCTGTAATTTGTAAGATAAAATAGAAACTAACTCTCTTTAAGATCTGTTTGCAAACAGTATCAGTTTTTACTCACTCTAATTTTGTCATTGTTAGAATGAGTCCACAGGTAGATAAAACTGTTTCTCAGTGATTCCCCAAAGTGACACAGCTGAACACGGCAGCTTGGAGCAACACGGAGGCAGAACAAGTTCAGTGACATCAACATGCTTTCGATAACAGAAGAGTTCTGCTCCCTGCAAGAGAAATAATCAGACTATATAAAATAGTTTAATAAGTTTAATGGAAGTCTCTTAGAAAGCATGCATTCCTTGTAAAACACAAGGTCACATCATTAAGTGGTGACATTATTTTATTTCAAACAAAGAAGAAAAGTGTCACTACCTCAAAGTTGATGTCATACGAGTCATACCCTATTTGGTATAATGCACAAATTGTAAGACAAATTTCTTTATAGACAATAAAGATTATTATTATTATTATTAAAAATCATGTTTAGGAAGGTTAACACTTTTAACCAAACACTAGTTAGTTACTTGACAGCAGTCAGTAAGGAGCAGTCACTGAACGTAGTCACTTAAAAAAGTCATGAGATTTGCACCAGCCAATAAGTTAATACCATTGTCAAGTATTTCTATAAAAGATTATTACTGATACATCTATCTTCTTTCCTATGTGGTGTTGTTATTATAATTGCATATATTAAACATATTATTTGTGTCTGCTATGTCAAGATTTAATTCCCTCATTTACGAGAGAGAGGTATGAATGCAAAAAGAACGAACCCTGACAATGCTTACATGTAATATTACAATACGAACCTGATGTCACCGAATGATGATCCAAAATAATGTGGTGACAGATGGCAAACCACTGAACTGAACATTTTACAATTTTAATTTTAATTAAGTCAAATCCAGATAACTGAATGAATAGTTAACTGGGTCAGTTGCTTATTTAGAATGAATACAAAAGTACTAAAACAAACCATATGGACTAAAACAAACCATATGGGCTAATGCAATCCAGATAATTTGAACATTCTGTTATTATTAACAAAATGATGACATGTGGTTTCATTAACCAGATTTGACTATTTTAACACTGTTTGCTATACTGAATTTACAAAGCCTAATGACTACAGGCTAAAATAGCCTAGTTCATTTATCATTTAATTAGCATTTGTGCATGTACAATGTTGAACAATAAGCCCCTCATGAGCAAACATTACCTGATACTTTCAAAAACATTGTTGAAAAATGAGAACAACTTTCTAGGATATAGTCTCCCTTGAAGTAGGCTGCCACTAATCAGTTCCTGAATAATACGAGACACAATGACTGGATCCAACACTTGCTCAAAATAAATCTTTAAATACAGGAACAGTAGCTCTGAAAAACAAAACATAAGAATCAGAAATGAAATAATGTTAAGCTCAAAGTCAGAGATAAATTAATACCATGAAAAAAACAAAACAAAGTCTTTTGTAGAATGGCAAATACAAAGCTTTTAAAAATATATAATAATAGAAAAATGTTCCCATAGCTGCCTAAACCTGACCTATTCCAATGTCATTTTTTTCTACATCATAAACTAGAGAAAGATTTTTAGTATGCAATTCATTTTTCTAAGCATTTTGGAGAAATTAATATGTGCAGACTCAGATATTCATTACTAATTTAGATTAGTTTGCCTTTTTAGCTCTGTCTATGTCTGTTATGTCCTCAAAGTATCTTGGGCTTATATTATGTTTGTTAACAGCGTTAAATTCAATTATTATGAAATCAAAAATCTTTTTTTTATCCAAATATCAAATGATATGAAAATAAGCTTACTTAGACCTAGACCTAGATCTTCCTCGCTGTTTGGCGCATTGGGTAGCAAGCTATAAATAGGCTACCTTTTAAAAACTGACATTAAAGTAACAACCAAAGAATCTGACAAATAAATGTTTCAAAGTAAAAAAAAAAAAAAAAAAAAAAAAAAAAAGACTTACGCTTCCATTGGTCTGGTTGAAGTTCCAACCAGTATTGACGAACCTGTAGAACTAATTTGAGTAGGACATTGCTGTAGTCTGTCCCAACAGCTATTAACATGTATCTATCTTTTAAGATGCTTAACACTTTGTCAATGATAAGATCCAAACGTATCCTAACTGCATCTCCTAAAAACAAAATATAGATAGATAATGATATGACACTAACATTAACCCATTAACATATTCATAAAAGAAATTGTTCTTTTCATTTTGTAGACAACACAAAATAATATTGCCTCAAAAAATGGTTTTAAATGTAGTGAGACAATGTAAGAAGTGTAAACAGTCTCTGTGACTGCATCATTACAGTGAAAACAATATAAGCAGCACAGGCAGTTTCAGTGACTGTATCCTCACTAAAGGGGGGGGGACAGAGTGACAGAGCGGTAAAGCGATTGGCTTCCAACCAGGTGTCCTGGCTCCTAATCCTGGTGAAGAATGGGATTTTTAATTTTGAGATCTCTGGGCACCTCTGAGTCCACCCAGCTCTAATGGGTACCTGACGCTAGCTGTAGAAATGTAAAGACGGTTGGTGGTTGTGCTGGCCACATGACACCCTCATTAGTCATGAGCCACAGAAACAGATAACATTTACATCATCTACCCGATAAATCATAATGTCTGAAAGCGGACGTTTACTTTACTTTCTTCGCTAGGGACACATAAGAGTTTTACATCTCAGGCCTGACTGAGCTAAATGTTTCTTGAGTGTGAACGCTTGGGAAGCCATAATGGACCAACAGATTCAAGAAAAAAAGATAAGAGAGGAATGGAAAGATAATCAACAGATCATGTATGATGCCCCAATGGTCCAACTAACTAAAGGATATGTGAAGGTGACAATTGTATGATATACATTCTCACAACAGCATCAAAATATGAAAAGGTTGTATTAATAATATTTCTTGAAAAATGTTGGATAAATGATCTTACTACAGTTGGCTGTTTTTATAACCAATCTAAAAGTAGCTCCCAGATTCTGTTTCCTTTTGTCTCTATTATTCAGTGTTATAGCAGATAAACTTTCCTTCGCTGACTGAAGAGCTGTTATTTCAACCTCGACATACCTGTTCACAGCCTGAAAGAAACATGATAGGTATTACTTAAATGACTTAAGCCTTTAAATTGGTTTCAGATTCTACAAAAAAAAAAAATAATTAAAAAGTGAATCATTAACAAAGTAGGAGGTGTGATGCAAAGAGGTAAAGAGCTTGGCTTCCGAACCAGGGGTCCCAGGTTCAAATCCTGGTGCAGACTGGAATTTTTAATTTCAGGATCTTTGGGCGCCTCTGAGTTCACCCAGCTCTAACCTGACACTAGTTGGGGAAAACTATAATAGAATATGCATCCTCTGTTTGGGACCCCTCAACTCAAGAAAACATTAAGAAACTAGAACAGACACAAAATAGAGCAGTGAGATTCATAACAAATCAATATTCACATTTGACTAGAGTAACACTTTTGGTAAAACCACTAAATTTAGAAAGCCTTCAGGACAGAAGACTCAAAAGTAAAGTAGCAATTATACATAAAACACTGAACCATAATCTTCAAATTCAATAACAAAACTTATTAAATACTCAGAAAGACACAAAGAAAAAGGCACATTCTTCGTCCCATATGCTAGGTCAAATTTGTACAAAAGCTCCTTCTACCCTAGCGCTATTAGAGCATGGAATGGATTGCCTGAGCTAGCCAGGAAAACCAGTGACTTGGCAGAATTTAAGTCATTGGTTAATATGCATGACTAAATGCATGACGCGTAGGACGTAATCATCTTCTTTTTTGAAGTAACGTCTGTATTGTATAAGATAAGATAAGATAATTAAAGGCAGTTTGTCGTTGTGCTGGCCACATGACACCCACGTAAACCATAGACCACAAAAAACATGATCAAAATGACAGATAACAGTTAAGTGGAACTTTAGTGCGACATGGGAGGAGGCTTCAGACATTGCCAATGACAGATCTTTATGGAGACATCTTGCCGCCCAATGCGCAGAATGCGTGGGAGGACCTAAGTCTAAGTCTATAAAATAGAGTATACATGGTTGTGAATAACATATTTTTTTGTATAATTGTAAAGAAGCTGAAAATTGGGATAGATGAAGTTTTCACTTTTGGAGACACAGCAGAGAATAATGACAATGTCATCTTTCAAATCTGCATTCTCCATCAAAGAGCCCAAACTAGCCCCAAAACAACCCTATAGAAGAAAAACTATTTGGAGAGATGCCTGGACACTACTAGTAATCTGAACCCTGCAGCTTGATCACGAGAATGCAGATGAAAAAAAAAAAATTTTTAATAGTGATACATGCAGCTCAACTTAGTGCTAAAAAAAGGATAAATAAAAAGCAGGACTATGTTGTGTTTCATTAGTTTAGAATAAAACTTGTGGCTAGCTCATTAATAGCAGTGTAAAAAGTAGCTCATTTGTAAGTAAAGACTAATCAGAAATCAATTAAAACTATTATAAGGTAAAAGCTGCAATGCTTTACTATTTATAATGTAATAAAATAGGTGTTAATAGAGAAAACAGAAACTTATATCCCTTCTGTTTATACATCAATTAGCCATTAAATTTACCAACACTGTTTTTCATTCTTAGGGGGTAAATCTTAAAAAACTTGTGCATAAAAGACAAAGCAGGACCTTTAAAACTGTATCCCATGTAATGTTCCTTTCTTCAGTACGCCTGTCAGAGTTTGCGTCTAGTGCAGCAACCACTTTGTCTGTCTGAAGCAGCTCCTCAAGTTTCAAAGCATTTTTCTGATGAAATAATAACTTCAACTATACTTCATTTGTAATCACCCAAATAAATGATTTTATAATTAGTAAAATGTTAATGTATAGTATAAAATTATAAGCAAAGATAATTAAAGTGAGAAAAGGAAGAATTAAATATAACAAAATAAGGAACAGCCCTGACTAGGGAACAAACTATGGACCCTTGGATTTGACAGTGCAAAAAACTGAAACACTGCTACATGACATGTCTAAGAAAAATACTGAATGTCCAATGGCAAGACCAACTACCAGATACTGAAGTCCTTGGAAGAGTGGGTCAGCAAAGTATCCACACCATCCTGATGCAGTCCCAGCTGCGCAGGACACATGTGCAGAATGGAAGACTGATGCATCCCTAAACGACCCTTGTATGGCCAATTAAGCAAGGTGGTTAAAAAAAGCGCTTTAGGGTTACCCTTAAAGCTTCTCTGAACGTGTTCAGCATTAACCCAGCCCCCTGGGAGACAGAAGCACACGACAGAGCATCATGGCATTGCGCTGTGAAAACTGGCGCACAAATTGATGAGGAAAAGATGAAGAAAAGCGCCAGAGAAAAAAAAAAGCAAGGCCAATGACACGAACAAAAGATTTGACAACTCAGCCTATCAGCTGATTATGAACTACGTAAAGTAAACTTTTTATTTTGTAAACTAAAAGATAAATGTTTCATACAGATTCTTTAAAACCATTTTTTTTTTATTATAAAGAAGAATGTAATTGAATGCTAAATTTTCATATAAAAATAGCCTTCTTAAATCAATTAGATGAACCAGCAGGAATCAACTTTCAAATTGGTCATAAACTTTTAGCTAGACAGGATAACAGAAAACATTAAGACTGGTGAAATCAATTTTCATTTGACTGACTCAATCTAAAAGTGCAAAGAAAATGAGGGTGTACTATTATCCATTGATTCTCTATCACTACCATGCTGTCATCCTGGACACATATATCAGAGCTAAAATACTTCTTTTGGAAATGGCATTTTGGGGATAGATAATGATGCATTTAAAATAAAATCTAATTGTTGAATTATTTATTCAATGTTGCAAACTGCAGATGGAATGTGTGCAGAATCAACTTAGAGAGCATCTACTTTAAAAGTCTTGCTAGTTACAAATCTAATGCATAATATATTTTAAAATTATTTATATTTAAAATGGGAGTTTAAATTATTCTGTAAACATGACTAAACATAGATTAAGCCTGAAGTCTTGAGATCATTTCAGAAAGACACTGAAACTTGCATTTCTAGAGTATTCCTAAAAAGTGTCAACCCAGCTAAAATTCTTTTTTGTAAAGTTTTTTTTTTGTTATATTTACAAAGCACAAACTAGCACTAAACAGAAATAAGGTTAAGATACAAACCAAATCTGTGGGAATTAGGCCTACAGATAGAACAGATTTTACCTTTCGTTCAGTAGCCTTTGAAGAATCAAGAGTCCTTAAGCATGTACTTAATTCATCCATGCTGGTCAGACACTAAATCAGTTTTTTTAGAATCTTTTTCTTCTTGCTCATCCTGAATAAATCAATCAAAATAGCTCTCTAGATCAAAACTGATTTGGTAAGGATTAGCACTATGAGAATAATTTTTTTTTTTCCACTTCAAACTCTATAAAAAAAGAAAAAGTTCCCCTTTCAGACCTTCTTGTTTTATAGGGCAGATGATGTAAAGGTCATTTGTCTTTGGCCTAGATGGTTTCATGTGGCTAATATAACAAACGATCCATTTATTTTTCGCAACTAATGTTAATTATAGAAGGGTGGCCCTCAGACTTGGGACCCCTGATTTGGAAGCCAAGTGCTTTACTAGTCAGCCACCGTGCCTTCTTGAATTCTAATACCTGGGTTATATTTTTTCCAATATGAATGTAAATAATGGCTAGGAAAATTAAATTTAATATTTGATATATATATATATATATATAGGCCTTATATCTATTATTTGGTCTTTGATTGAACAGGTATATGGTGGGCGCATGCGTCTTGGAAGCAAGATGCAATGGCAATGGCGAATAAAGATTGTTAATTTTTACAAAAATTGTTAAAGTATCAAAACATTTTCAGTTATAACATCTATATCTTTAAAAAAAATTAATACAAGATCTAAATATCAAGGAGGTGCAGTGGCTGAGCAGTAAACGTTATTGGCTTCCGAACTGGAGACCAGGGTTCGAATCCTGGTGAAGACTGGGATTTTAAATTAATTTCAGGATCTTCTGGCACCTCTAAGTCCACCCAGCTCTAATGGGTACCTGACAGTTGGGGAAAAGTAAAAAAGAGGTTGTTCATTGTGCTGGCCACATGACACCCTCGTTAACTGTAGGCCACAGAAACCTAAACTAGGTACTTCGATAAACTGACCTAGGTCCATTTTTTTTCTCTCCCAAAAAATGGCTGAAAAGTGTGTCAGCACATTTTAGCCTTTTTTAGGGGTGGTCATTTCCATCAAAGTTTTAGCACATTGTATTGGATTTCAGGACTAATTGTGATTACTTTTTGTAAACATAAGATGTCAGAGATCATTTTTATTTGCTTTTGAAGCCAATCTGTTAAATTTTTCTTAACAAAATTTTATGTGAAAGTGGACCATTTTACAACTTTTTTCCTATTATGGTTACATCAATGCTGTTTGCTACAATAATTTATCATATTATGAAATGTGTATATTTCAAATTTCATTAAAGTCTCTTGGCGCACTTTAAAGATATTTGATATTAAAATTAACAAAGACAAAGAGGGGTAAAATTTTCTTTTTTAAATAAAATAAAAGTGTTTATGGTTACATCAATCTCACTAATTTTATTCAATTTAGCTTGTTAATATATATCTGTGTACTAAGTTTGAACTTTGTAGCTTGGCGCACTCTTTAGATATTAATGTTCAAAGTTGATGGTTAAAATCTATTTTTAGTAACAACCACCACTGTGATTTACTGGAAATGATCAATTTCTGTCTATCCCGACCTATTTTTAGAAGCACACATAGGAATTTTTCATTTAGATTAATTTTTATAATGTTTAAATGCTAGATAATAGAGAGGAAATGTGTCTTTATTATATTGACTTTGTAATGTTCAAATTTTAAAGTAAAAATAAATATTTTAATAAATAAATAAATATTTTAAAATAATAATATTAAATATTAATTTTTATTTTCATATTTTAAGCTCTGCGAACTATCAATTTTTTCCGTGTGTTTTATTAATGTAAATTAATAGTTAATTAATGAGTACATTTATATTTTTAAAATGATGAGCTATTACTGTACAAAAATTGAAGTAAAAAAATCTTTTAATGACTTCTAAAAAAAATCGCAAGGTTTCTTTTTTATTTTATTGTCCGATGCAAGAAATTTTCCATTTACAATCTAATTTTTAAAGCATTTAAATCTAAATTCAGGCATTTTAAAATGATTAATTGCCAGTGCTCTACAAAAAGGTTTAAATTGTTTTTTATCAATTTTTTTTAACTTATATGCTCATTAAATTTTAGCTAATATTTTTCTGCGCAGAACTATTCTCATTTATAATTTATACAAATAATCTATCTGATGCATATAAATAGCTATTTAAATATAGTAGAATTATAATTAAACAAAACAAAACCCACTACAGATCTCTGATTAGTTTTTTTTATGTGATTTTTGGGCATATATGATGATATAATCACATATATTTTATTTTTTTGTCGAAGGCTTTTTTTATGTATTTATATAAATTCAATTTTTTTCAAAGATTTTATTGCTTGGTCTTATTTTTTAAATCTATTTTAACAGAATACAGGTTAATGAAAAAGATTGTGAAGTTTCAACCCCATATCTTAAAGACTTTTTATGATACAGTTAATTAAAGTTAAACTGTCAGTTGTTTCGGTCACAGTTTTTTTTTTTATTTACAAAGGCTAAAGAAGGCTAAATTTTGGCCACTAAAAATTTAATAACTTCCCTCATAATTAACTCAGCAATATGAAATTGGTATCATTGGAAAGCATTTCCCAAGCTCTATCTAACTAAATAGGTCCCATTGCATTGTGATCATTTTGAAATTTTTATCGAAGTACCTACCTAAACTATACAATAATTACATCTTCTGCCCTATACTGCCTATAGCCTATCTATAGTATACTAAACCTATAATTAATATCACTATTATAATTATACTAATATATATATTAATATTATATATATATATATATATATTGTAATATAATATATAGGCCTATATAGAGAGAGATCTAGATAGATAGATCTAGACTAGACCACATTCAAGGTCTGAAAGTAGTGAAAGTGAAAGGCCTAGAAAGGAAAATTTTTTTAATTTTTTACTATATAAAATATCAATCTGAAAATAGATCTAACTATTCAATACTCAATAGACTGAATTGTGAATACAGAATAAGTAGATCTATTTGATTTTTTAAATATTCATATAGATCTAGATCTAGGGTTAATAAGGGCGGTTTAATCCAGGTCAAGTTTTACTTTAACTTTATTTAGGCTTTTTAAACTTTTATTAGTTTTAAATGTTTTATTTTACACTTTCATTTGATTTTGGCATCATTTTTGGCATCCTTTTTTTTTGCGTGTGTGTGTGGTTTTGTAGATTTATATTTTTGTCCGATGTTTGGGAGTGCCGGATCAGGCCCGGCTTTTTTTTTTTTTGGGACATCACTGTGCTAAAATCTAGACTAGATCTAGATTTAGAATCTAAGCAAGTTTAGTCTAATTATAGATCTAGATCTAGACCTATCTAGATCTAGATTCTCGATGTTATCATGACTTACAAGACATTTTCGCATGTTCTCAAAACCATAACAACAATACTGTTTATTAAATACTGAAGAGGTGCATAATCGTAGAATTAGATCTAGATCTAGATCTATATAGGTTGTGTTTTATTAATAGCACATTCATGTGACGAACTTTTATGCCTTAGCTCTTTTTCGACTTTTTACTTCGCTCCAGTCTAGAAATTTGGATATATCTAGAATCTAGTCTAAATCTAGATCTAGATATATCTAGATCTAAAGTTAAAGGATGGAATGGTTCCGAACTTTAGCATTTTTGATAGCTTGCTTTAATCATGGTGTATCTATGCTTGTAGAAAGAATGGCAATTGAACCAGAAAAACAAAATATAAAAGGTAGTAAGGCTTAGCCTAATAAGGTAGACAAATTTTAATCAAATTTATTATAATCATTATTGATTATACTTATACTTATAATATATAGATCTTTATAATATATATTAGTAACAGTATACTACTAGTAATATAATAATAATACTAGTATGCTCTGTGATCTGTGTCTGTATAACTGTAATATAATTGGGTAATCTTGCATAATTTAATATATCATAATATTTATTTTATATTATTTAAATAATATTATTATTAATAATAACCTCTTGCCACTCTTGGTTTATAATTTAAAAAAAAAACCTGCACATTTCACATTGTTGTGTTTTCTCTATTAGTAACTTGTTAGATCTAGAAACAGTGTAGGTCTATATTATATAACTAAAAAGATCTAGTTTTTGATTGCCAATGATTAATACATAAATAGGTCTACAATTGGCTTGACTACTTTGAATTGGCTTGACTATTTTGACTCTACTCAACATTAAAATTAAGCATATCTGAACTGATTTCTATTTAGATGATATAAAATGCTAAAACATATGCATATTTACATTCTAACAGTTGACTCCCAAGATGTGATAAGAAACTACAACAGTAAACTGTCCTCCATGTCTGTGCCACAATTTGCATTTGCCAAGCATTTTCAGAGCCACATGGTGCTCCAACAAGCTCCACAGAGGGCTAATCTTTATGGATTTGCTGCTCCTCGTGGTCAAGTAGTTAACATGAAGGTGATTAGTCTATAATTTTAAGATAAGATAATTTTTATTGATCCAATCTAATGGATATATTCAGTTTGACTTGACAACCTCAGCATAACTACTGTTCAAAAACAATATTGATAAAAAATTCGAACAACATTCACACACGGAACACATACACATTCACAACCAGCACTTTATGAATTTGACTTCTATGTATTTCTCGATGACGACAGCTGATCTTGTAACACTCTGACGAAAGTGGATAAAGGGGTTTCACACTTGTGTAATAAATTAATTTGAATTTTCTAAGGGCCTATAATATTATGCCATTTGTACCCAAACATTTCTACTAGAGTTTAAAAGTATGTTGTTTAATTTAATTGCAAAACATGACACAAGGAAACACTTGTAAAGTAAATAAAGTTTCCTTTTCAGACCTTGGGATCAATGGGGCAGCTGATGTTAAGATCCTCTAGGATCCTCTTGAAGATGGTAGCGGTGTCAACGCTTTGCTAATAGCGTTTTAATCAGTGTTTATGTTGTCTGCTAGAAACAAGCTTTTTTTGCCAATGGTTTTAATGACTCGATTTTATTTATGTTCTTTGTTGGGTGTTCTAATTTCTTTTACCAACAGGGTTAATTAAAATTTGGTGCATTAGCTAGATAAAGTAAGTTATTATTATTGGGAATATAAAATTTTAACATTGCTGTTGTATACCATTTTAGGTGACTGTTGAACCAGATATGAAAATCTACTATTATGAGACTACAGTTCGTCAAGGGCCTGTTACTGGACTTGGTGTTTGGAATTTCCTCCTAGATCCATTTCCAGGGAACACAACAGTATCTATAAGCGTGGTGTCAGAGGAAAGTTCCCTGTCATTGAATGATGTTATTTTTGGTGATGTTTGGATCTGTTCTGGTCAATCTAATATGCAGTTCACAGTCATTCAGGTAAGATCCCATCAAAGCAATGCTTAAATAAAGTGTTATTGTTGACCTGATGTCAAGTCTTTTCATGGTTGGAGTTGTTGGACCCTATAGCAACTGAGAATGATTTCTCCCAGTAGTCAGGAGAGACTCTTTACCCCTGTTTCAGAAGGTGCCTATATGGTCAATACCATTCTGGCTTTGTGTAACACAATTTAAGTTATGCCCCTTTAGCTTTTGTGTCTCCAGTTATTAAAGTCCTTCTTAGTGTGCTGTTTTCTTCAGTTGTTCAGCACTGCCATACAGTGTGTTGGTTATGTTGGGCTGTAGTGGTAGTAGGGTCTGCCTAAGGTGGATAAGGAAGGGGCATTCAAAGAGGGTAGGCACAGTGTCTACAATGGGTTTTATTTTATTGAGATGGTAATTTAGCAGAGGTGTGTATCCTTTCCTTAGTTGAAAGATTGTAGATTGTTCTTTGCAGGAGAGGAAGTTAATACTACCCAGCAAAGTCTTCCTAAAAAATTCCTTCATATTTAACACCAACATTGTATAGGGAGATTTCTATCCACCAATATCTGAATCTGGATCAGCCCTCACTTCCCCCACCCCCCACTATATTCCACATGGAGGACTTTCTGGATTGGTCGAGCAGGTCCCTGTTGGATCCTCAACAAGGGTCTTGGAGACAATAAACTTATCAACCTAATCCTCTCACAACACCATGAAATAACCCACTGAGAGCCAGTTTCGCCTTTTATTAGCCATTCCTATGCAACGGAAGTTTCCACATGGGCACTCCTGCAAGTTTGAGTTCACCAACACTGAATTGTTTGTTTTACATGTTTCAGATGTTCCTTCAGAGTTGAAGATTGTTACTTCCTACTCCAAACCTTCCGCTAGATTACGTGGGATGGGAGCGGGCATGGTTTGAACCCTGGACCATTAATAAATATGAATGACAGTCCAGCTCGCACGTCCAGGCATCCATCTAGTATATTTAAGTCTGATGTGTTGTCTGAATTTTGTGATTGCTGTCTTTCATGAGAGTATAATAATAATAATAATAATAATAATCTTTATTTGTCCGTAAGGAAATTTGTCTTACAATTTGTGCATTATACAAAACAAAACATTATTTTAAAACAAAATGTACATTCACACCAGACTCACTCATAATTAACTAGGGACCAGCGAATATTCGATATTCGATTCGAATTCGAATATAAAAAGAATATTCGAATTCGATTCGAAATTATTTTTAAATTTTCGAATCTTCGAATATTTTCCAAAAAAGCAAAAATTCTGATGAATTGCCACGTGAAAGTCTTGTTCAAGACAGGAATAGAGGAAGCCTTATGGATTCAATGGTAAAGAAAGTGCATGATGCTCAAGGAGATACCAGAATCAACAAAATTTCCACCATTTCTGAGCAAATTAAGGATGAAGTCAGTTTGTATTCAAATTAGCAGTTGTAGATCGAAACAGTGATCCTCTTCAGTTTTGGAAAGAAAGTATTAATATTTTTTCCACTTTTGGCCAGAGCAGCTAAGAATTTGCTTGCAATTCAGGCAACAAATTGTTCTTCAGAAAGAGTTAATTCAGTTGGAGGACAAATTATTACTGACCATCGTCACAATCTCTCGGAAAATAATGCTGAAACTTTGATTTGGGCCAAAATAAATAAATATCTACTTTTTTAAAAGGCCTTCTTTCAATTTAATTATTGCTAACTTTTTGTGTTTCAGTATTAAATAAATATGATATAATAAAAATTTTGAATTAGAAGTTTTATTTTACACTTGTTGGTTGTCAAGTTTTTTCAAGAATATTCGATTCGAATTCGATTCGAAATTCGAATATTTTCTGATATTCGATTTGATATTCGATTCGAAAAAAATTTCCTGATTCGCAGGTCCCTATAATTAACATATGAAAAGTTTACATTAGATTGGTTCTATTTAATGATCTGATTGCCAGAGGTGTCTTGTATCTCTTTTGTGATGGTAAAATAGCAAAATCCTGACCCAAAGGGTGATTTTTTATTTCTAGAATCTTCTTAGATTTTGTGAGGATGTTTGCCTCAACCAGCTGCCCTAATGGGGTTTGCTTTTTGCCAATGACCTTACCAGCAGCATTTAGGATTCTCTGGAGTTTATTTTTATTCTTAGTGCTTAGATACATATTGAAACACTTACCATTTTATGTTTCTGAAAGATTGATGATGCAGAGGAAGAACTAGCGGATGCCATAAACTATCCAAACATTCGTCTCATGACAGTCAACTTAAATGAATCTCCAACCCCATTGTATGACTTCATTAAAATTGAACAGGACTGGACTGCTCCCAATAGAAGTAATGCTATCTTTTTTAAATCTTATTTATAACTATAATGACTCTGTTGGTTCTGTTAGGTTGTTATTGCCTGAAGTGGTATAATGGATATAAGCACTCCACTGCCAATATATATATGTTTCCAATGCCATACATCTGAAATCTCTGTCTTTGACAACCTGTTCAACATCTGGTCTTAACATGTGGCTTATATATTAGTTCCTTCAGTACTGAGTTCAACACCTCTAATGGCTATTGGTGAAAGTTAAGCACTTGGTTGTTGTTTGTTGGTCACATGACACCCTCATTAACCATCGACCATAGAAACAGATGACCTTTACATCAAATGCCTTATAAATATAGCATTGTCTGAAATGAGTACTTTACTTTCTAGGAGGTGCTCATTAGCCATGGATGACTATCCACCTAACCTAGAAAGAAAAACTCTGAATCCAAACCTTTGCTGCCTTGTGGCTATACCCATACCTAGGAAAGGCCTCAAGAGCTAATCCTGAGAACAAATCTGAAGCCAGTGACTTTTAGGCAGGTTGAAGAAAAGCTGATCCCAAACAATATCCTGTACCATGCTATTCCTTCGGTCACCTCAGCCTTGTGGAGAGAAGTTAACTGCTGTGTTGGTGACATTGTTCCAGTCATAGCTAATGTCCAGGCTTTCATCTCATTTCTGTAAGAAGAACTTTAGTTGCTCAAGAGTAACATGGTTTTAGGTAATGTCACCACTTTATTCTAAGGGAGATAATGCCAATTATCCATTAACACTTAAAAAAAAAATTATGACATTATACACAAATAGTATAATTATATACAATCTTAATTTTTGTCTTCAGTTTTAGTCATGGCAAAAAAAAAAATTATAAGTGTTTTGTTATTTGTATTTGTTTTGTATTACACATATCTAATTATTTTACTATGAATACTTCACAGGTTCTATTGGAGGTCCACCTGATACCTATTTCTCTGCAGTGTGTTGGCTCTTTGGGAAGGCAATTCACAAGGCACGTGGCTATCCCATTGGTTTGGTGGATACTGATTACACTGGAACACCTGCTGAGGCCTGGTCGTCACCTGAGGCTTTAGCTGCTTGTGGAAACAAAAAGAAGAAACATCCAGTTTCCAACAGGTTAGAACTCTTTCTTTTCGATTGATGTTTGAGCTAGGAAAGATAATATGAATAGTTCTAGAAAACTGATGAATTTATACAATTAAAACTTTTATTTACATATACATATTTATATATATATTTATATAAGAGAGAGAGAGAGGAGAGATGTGGCTTGCACAATGACATTTATTAAATTTAGGGAGATTTGCACTGCATCAGCCTCACTCTCATGCTCCTTGCCAGCTGCATCTTGTGACAGAACAGAGTCCAGACAACTGGAGCCTGTTTGGGGTGCAGTGGATGACCAGTGTGCTCTACATATCCCACAGTGCTGCAAACTTTCCATGGCATTTGCTAATTGACACCTGATGGCCCTGGTAGTTCAATTTGGCAACTCCACCACCATGCAGCCACAAGTAGACCTCACTTGCTGGGTAGTGGAGAGGGATCATTGTTTTACCAGATTGCTAACCCTCGCCTGGTTTTTATTAAACTTCTACATAAATAAAACTGATAAGTATAAGGCATATATTAGTATCAATTATATGAAAGGGTTTATATAAATTATTTTTATCCTCTAGAAAAATTAATGAACTGCTTAATGAAGGATTTGAAAATCCAAGTGATAATTCCGCCATGTGGAATGCCATGATTCACCCTCTGCTTAATATGACTATATATGGTGTCATCTGGTATCAAGGTAGGTTTTTTTTTTACTTCAAATAAACATGCAGTAGAAGGTTTAACTCTACATAAGTTCTTCCTTGTCATGTTTAACTCCAAACAAGTTCCTCCTTGTCATATTTAACTTAAAACAAGTTCCTCCTTGTCATGTTTAACTCCAAACACATTCTTCCTTGTCATGTTTAACTGCAAACACATTTTTCCTTGTCATGTTTAACTCCAAACACATTCTTCCTTGTCATGTTTAACTCCAAACACATTCTTCCTTGTCATGTTTAACTGCAAACACATTTTTCCTTGTCATGTTTAACTCCAAACACATTCGTCCTTGTCATGTTTAACTCAAAACAAGTTCTTCCTTGTCATGTTTAACTCCAAACACATTCTTCCTTGTCATGTTTAACTCCAAACACATTCTTCCTTGTCATGTTGAACTCAAAACAAGTTCTTCCTTGTCATGTTTAACTCATGTGGTGTATGCACTGAGGTTACCTAGAGATGTAAACAAAAGATTTTTTATTGGCTTCTGGTAGCATTGAGTTTTACAGAGAAGAGTATATAATGTAGGGGAGATAATTCATTTTTGGTACCTGAACTTTTGATTTCTGAGCTCAAAACAAACTTAAAAATAGATGAGACTAGCTTGTATCAGGGCGCTACTCAGTTAATTGATTCTATAAGTTTCAAGTTTCGTGTGAAGTCTACTGCTGTGAGTTATATTCCGTGTTATTACACAAAATGCAGTGTAGGATCTTTAACTTTAATGTTTTCAACTTGGAAAATTAAAATATTTTATTTTAAATAGTGGGTTATCAGATTCAACTTCTGAAAATACCAAAAAGCATCCATCACCCTAAACCATTGTAACTATTCTTTAAAAAAACAAAAACATTACACACGAAAAACCAAAACGTAATGCATATGATTAGTATGTTTAAGCAACATCTGTCTGCTGTCTCATAAACCTAATTAGTTTTGAGAAGTACTCGATAGCAAAGACAAACTGACACAAAAACTCTTTTGTTCCTCTGGCAATCAAATCATTAAACAGAAACAATCTGTTGTAAACTTTTGACATGTATATTATGAGTGAGTCTGGTGTGAATGAACATTTTGTTTCTATTTATAGTTATAATGTTTTGTTTGGTATAATGCACAAATTGTAAGACAAATTTCCTTATGCACAATAAAGGTTATTATTATTATCATAAATAAATATTGATGTGATTTCACAAATATATGCAACCACAATGATTGTCAATTTTTTACCTTAAGGAGAATCAGACGCTAGTGGTTCTCGCATGAACAAATACAACTGCACCTTCCCAGCTATGATCAAAGACTGGAGGCTTAAATTTAACACAGCTTCAAATGGACAAACTAAGATTGATTTTCCCTTTGGATTTGTCCAGGTAACAGCAAAATATGTAAATAATTATGTAACATGTACATGGAAACAGAATTTTTTTTTTTGTATATAAAAAAGATAATTTTATTGGTCCAAAGTAATGGAAATTAAGTTTGACTACAATTGTCCACCTCAGCATTACTACTGTAACAATAACAATATAGAAGCAAACATGAACAACATTTACACACAAAACACACACAACCAGCACTAGATGAATTAGGATTCTATGTACGTCTTGGTGATGACAAAACCTTTCAACACCCTGACTAAAAGTGGAATAAATAAGCTTTTAAATCTTTCTATTCTAGCCTTGATGAAGAGTCATTTTATCCTAATGTGATGTAACTTGTTTAGTGGGTGATATTGTACATGGAAACAGAATTATTTTTTTTTATAAAGATAAGATAATTGTATTGGTCCAGACAAATGTAAATTCAGTTTGACTACAATTGTCCACCTCAGCGTAACTACTTGAACAATAACAGTACGGTATAGACAAAAAAACATGAACACAAAACTAGTGCTAGATGAATTAGATTTCTATGTACTTCTTGGTGATGACAAAGGCCTTTCAACATCCAGACTGAAACTAGAATAATAAAAGTTTCCCTTTCAGACCTTGTGGTCTATAGGGCAGATGATGTAAAGGTCATCTGATTCTGTGGCCTACAATTAACAAGGGGGTCATGTGGCCTTCACAATGACCAACTGCCTTTACTTTTCCCCAACTAATGTCAGGGACCCCAGGTTCAGAAGCCAAGCTCTCTACCGCACAGCCACCTTGCCTCCGAAACTGGAATAAAGTAGCTTTTAAATCTTTCGATTCTAGCCTTGATGAAGAGTCGTTTCATCCAAATCGGATGTAACTGTGGTTTAGTGGGTGATACTGTCTTTGGAAAGTCATCTTTAATGAAATAGTTCCTCAAGGGATGGTAGCTGTGTTTATATTACTGAAAATGTTTTTTATGTTATCAATTACCATAACAATGTGGCCTATTTTATATGTTTCAGTTGGCACCATATCGGCCAGACCAATCTATAGATGTCGGTTACTGCGACATTCGTTGGCACCAAACTGCCGACACAGGCTATGTTCCTAACCCTAAATTACCCAATGTGTTTATGTCAGTGGCCATGGATCTGGCAGATTTTACATCACCTTATGGAGCGTACGTTGTTTTTTTATTCTAGCATCTACATTGTATACAATATCTTTTAAAAATTGAAATATTTCTGTGACTAAGAATAAAACAAGCTTGTCTTGAAGGGAGATCCAAAATGCTAGACTCTAGAATATTATTATTAAAATCAAAACCTGGCATCCCTGGCATAGCACTTGGTCACTCCATGTTCTGCTTTGATAATTTGTTTCAATTAAATATAATTGTGGGCTCAGCTGAAGTGGCAAGACAAATTTAGCAAGTCACTTGGAGAGATCTGGTCATAAACAAAGAAATCTTATACCAAAATGAGCACTCAACTACATTAATGAGATTGTGGCCGAACATCCCATGTGGTTTGTGGGACATGTCCTCTGACAAATAGGATTGCATTCTCAAAGATAATTAACATGTCTGATACATGGTCAACTCAGGCAGAGACATCCATCTGCCATCTTCTTGGAGGAGCTCAGGGCTGTGGACACCAGTTGGGAAGAGGCTGCAGACATTGCTGTAGCTGATTTCTATGGAGATAGCTTTCTGCCCAATTCACAATGGTCTTTGTAAATTGGTCTTATATTTTCTCTTTTAATTAATTTATTTATATATTTATATTTGTGTATATTATATATATATATATATATTTTTTGTACAGTGGTCATCCCAGAAAGAAGAGAGATGTTGCTGCTAGGCTGGTTCTTGGTGGCCTTGCAGTTGCCTATGGTCAGAAATTGGAATTTCAAGGTCCACTGCCTACCTCAGGTTCTATTGTACCTCTTGGGCTCAATGTAAGCTATGGTGATAGGTGGAGCTTGGACGTAAGGAGCTGGGACGGCTTTGACGTAAGCTGCACATATTAAAAAAATAGTTTTTTTTCATTAGATTTCAGCTTAGTGCAATTATTCTAGAGTCTTATAGAAGTAATTAAAGTAAGCTTTCAAACATATTTAAGTATGGCAGTTGGATGGCTGCCTGGAAGTGTGATAGAACAGAATTAAATCTTAGTGTTTCCTTAGTATGTTAGAAAGGTCTTCAGAATATTCCTCATCACATAGACGTAGACTGAAAACCCCTTGGATTCATTGAGTGGCAAACTGTCTACACAGAAATTGGATCTCTGACAATGTTTACAGCCGCTTTTACTGTACTGTTATTTACAGATTTCATAACATTCATTGATTAATTCCAATGTTACATCAGATGGTACGAAGGCAGTCACCCCATTTTTCCATTTTTGAAAAAAATGGCATTTAAGCCCCATATAAGTATTTTTCCTATAATGTACTGACATTATTTAATTATTTTTTTTTTAAAGTACGGGCATCCACTCTGTAGAAAAACAAGATTAAAGTAGTTGAAGTGTACTTTAAATATGGGAAAATTAAGTTGGAATTTGAAAAGTGGGCAAAGTCGTTTCATGGTACCTAATGGTTTCCAAAATAAATAAAATCTATTAATTTAAAGTCACAGTGTTCCCAGGGATCTAAACCCCATTCTCCTCAGTTTTGAAGCATTTTACCAATCAACCACCATGCCTCTGAGAGGGCGCGGTGGCTGAGCGGTAAAGCGCTTGGCTTCCGTACTGGAGGTCCCAAGTTCAAATCCTAGTGAAGGCTGGGATTTTTATTTCGGGATTTTCGGGCGCCCTTGAGTCCACCCAGCTCTAATGGGTACCTGACATTAGTTGGGGAAAAGTAAAGGCGGTTGGTCGTTGTGCTGGCCACATGACACCCTCGTTAACCATGGGCCACAGAATCAGATGACCTTTACATCATCTGCCCTATAGACCACTAGGTCTGAAAGGGGAACTTTACTTTACCATGCCTCTGAAGTTATTAGTTCACTTATATATATAATGCAACAGTTACAGGTTGTAAAAATGTATAACTTGACAGCAAATTGTTTTTCCTTCCTAGGTTTTGTGTGGAACCAGATGGGTGCCAACTCAGATCATAGACTCTGATGATGCTAGTGTAATTCTGTACATGGGTGTGTGCAAAGAAGGAGAAAAGTTTAATGGTCTTCGCTACGCCTGGAGAGAGTCGCCATGTGCCTATAAGAAATGTGCCATCTATGACAGTGCCAGTGGTTTACCTGCTCCAACTTTTACATATACCGGTACTCCAAGGCATCATGGGAATGAGACATATTTTACTTTTGGTGGACCAACTTACATATAGAACTATTGCAAAGGTTTCTTGTGAGAAGACTTGAAATTTATCTAATTGTGTGACATAAGTTTACAAGAAATGTTGACCATTGTACAGTAGACCTGTTTAAATTAGCCTATGATTTGTGAAAATTTCTTTAACTCTTTCAATCATGATTGAGGATACCATCGTTGATTTGACGTCATTAAATTAACTTAATTTTTGGGTTCATAATCTTTTTTTGTTATATAAAAGGGCATGCATTTCTCTCTACCAATTATAGTATTCTCTGTTTAAAAGAAAAACGTTATTGAGATTTAACCTTAACAGGCTAGTGAAATACAAATGGGAAAAATTTATAATTCCTTCTGAGTGCAGAAAATAAGTATGGAAAGATGGAGTTAAGGAATTTTAAATCTTATAAATGATGAACTATGTATTGTATTCCCAATAATTAATTAGGGCTTTTAAGGAATTTCATCTTGTCATATAAATTACAGATGAATTATACATTCATAAATTTAAGTAATAGTTTTTCTATCTTATAAATTCTCATCTCATCTGTCCCTTGTGTTTCATTCTAGGGATGTTGTGTTGATTTGTGAAACCAAAGCCCTTCACAATCCTTAGCAGCAAAGCAAGAGCGAGACCTTTCCTTTTTTTTTTACCACCAGCTTTTCTTTAGATGACTCTTTGCTGGTGCTTCTTTCACTGTACCTTGTAGGATGACATTTAAAAGTGAGTCATACCTTTCAACATGACCAGCTCAGATTTCATTTCATTACAGTATTGAGAAGTTCCTACTTTTTGCCTGCCAGAGAGTACAAACTCATTCATTTTATTTTCCTGGCATCTCATACCCAGCAATTTTCTGTAGCATTCTTTCTCAAAAGCTTTCACAACCATATAAGAGTACAGAGACCACTAATGAAGAATACAGTTTTAATTTAATCTGGAAGCTGATGTTACTCTTCCAGATTCTCTACAGCTTACTCATGATAGTGGATTCTAAACTCAAATGGGATGCTATTTTCTGTCAACCAAGTCAACTTTTTCTAATGTTTGCCCATTTAGCTGTATGGAACAGAGTACTTGCTTTTTTTATCTTTAATTTCCATGCCAACTGCTCTAGCTGCAGCCTCCAGTTTTGAAGTTAGATCATATACCTGCTCTGCATTTTTTTCAATGCAAATTGCTGCTGAATTATGCATTCCTGTGAAATTAAGCGTTTTTAAGGAATTGTATATCTTTTAAATTATTGATGAATTATGCATTCCTTCTAAATTATAAATGTTTATGTCCATAACTTTTAGCTTTATGTTGATAGGTTACTTTTTTATTTGATATGGGCCATTGAAAGAGGAGAAAATACTAGTCATGATTTTTGCTGAGATAATCTACTTCATAGTAATCTCATTTTTCTACAAATATATCTCTATATTTTCTTTTTTCTATTGATTTGCAAATAAATTTTAAATGCATAAAAGAACTTTCAAATTGTTATTCTATCAGTAAAATGAAATTCAGGTTTCATGCTCATAAAAAGTTTATTATTTTGTAGACAAATATATAAAACATAACTTTTACTTTTGATTTGGTATTTTTATTCACAAAAAAATGAAGAGTGACATCACAGAGCTTTCATTTCATTTTTAAAATTTATTTAGGGAATCTAGCAACAAAACAAAATTACAAAAAAAAAACTTTGAACAGTGTAATTTAACATAATTAATATTGTTATTTGAAATTTTGGACACATATTTTTTAATGATATCAAGCCTTAAGTTGTGGATGAAAAGAAAGAGTTGGCTAAAATGTTTGGTTTTTTTTAATTTAAATGTTACTGTCATATGAGGCTTTAGTTGTTTGCCAATAATTGAATCTACTATTACAGTAAAACTGAATGTGGTGGTGACATTTTGGAAGGTTTACCGTATATAAATGCTCAAAGAATGAACAAAAAATAATTGTGATATTATGTTTTGATCTTGTTGTTTTAAATTACTGGCACTTATCTGGTTGTGTATTCATAATCTCCAAAAAATGTGAAGCCTTCTCTGTTACTATATTGTTTATAAATCTACATTATTATAGCTCTCTGTAAAAAAAATATATATATATGCTTTTTTTTGAATTTCTTTGGTTTTTTAATTACTGGTAGATATTTGTATAAAGACAGTTGTACTGACATTCCTAATATTTGTGTCTGTGAATGTACATTTTATTAAATGCTTTATATATTTTCCATTAATAGAGATGGGCTCTGTTGTTTTCTATACAAATTAAAGAATACTTGCTTTTTTATTCTTTCTTAGCTGTAAGGATGGGACCCTCTCAGTTCATAAGAGTGGGGCTTCCATCGCCACCTAGTTTAGGGTCCCAACATTCTAAAGCTGTACCTGACCTAAAAACATTTCAAAATAAATCCTTTTATTTTAGCCTTAAGGTCATCAGGCCCCAAAAATATCAAAGCCTTATAACTACATTATTATACAAAAGACCTGCATTACAAACTTCCAACGAATTATAAAAAACTCCTTTTGATAGAATTATTTTTAAATGATACAGATTTTAATGCAAAGAAAGAGTGCTGATTAATTTCCAGGGGAAGATAATCTGTGGATTATCTGCCCTTTGTATATCACCATGGTTAGAACTATTTTTCTTTCCGCCTTCTGCGTCTTGTCTTCAATATAATGGATTAAATTTTCGTAGAGTCTTGAATGTTTGTCCAGCAGCCTCTGTAAGAGTTCTCCAACTATCTCTCTCAGAGGCCAGCTACTCTCCTCTATGGCAGTGAGGGCGAAACGGCTGTATGTAGACCTATATCAAATCAACTGTGGAATAATCTTTAAAATTAGTAGCTATTAGTTCACGGGGAATGTAGTCTTTTGTAGATAGAAAAAAATTTATAGTAGTATAAACCGTAAAATATATATAATCTATCCTCGGGTTTCCCAAACTTAAATTGTTTCCCAAACTGTTATATTGATTTGTAGCTCTAGGTTTTTCATTCGTACCTTTAAAAGTTTATTGTGTACAACGTCCAGCTTGGTGGTGGTGTATGCACGGATGGCATGCATGGTTATCGAACCCGAGACACCTATAAATATGTCTCATTAAGGCTAAGACTATATATAGTGATCGTCTAGCTCTAAATGGTGTTGCGCAATAAAATTGGAGAAATCAGCTAAAAAATCTGCATGGAAGAATATAAATATAATATGGTGCATTTACTTTTCCCCATGTAGGCATGCTTATTAGAGCTGGGTGAACTCTGGGGCGCCCTAAAGATCCGAAGATAAAAAAATCCAAGTAGGCCTATTCATTCAATAGCCTCACACATATAAGCTCTTTATATACCACTGGGCCACCAGACCTGAAGAGATAACGAGATGGTGATATAGACAGTTGATAGGCCCTATGCCTATTATAAGACCTAATATTGAATTTAATTTGATTCCAATTCCGTCTTCCCCATTTAAAAAAAAAATCAATAGGCTACATAGACCGATGGGCGCCCGCAGGATTTTTCGTAGGGGGGTGCAAGCACTAGCGGATCCAAAACTTTGGAGTGGGGGGCGATATTTTTCCAAACCCTAACTCTAACGCCTAGTAAACCCTAACCCTATGCATAAACGTGCGTTCAGCATATATACATATGAGAATAACAAAAGCAGTGCTTCTCAAACTTCGTCGAAAAGATAAACAAAACCAGTCATGTTGAGGCCTTTCTCATGATAGCTTAGGGGTCTGGGGGAGCGCTGGAAGCCTCCTTATAAGTGGGGTTCTGGTTTTCTTGCACTTTTCACTGCAGAACCGCATTCTCCTGACATCATCCAATGTTTATAACTTTGTTATATAAAAGAGGAGGCGCGGTGGCTGAGCGTTAAAGCGCTTGGCTTCTGAACCGGAGTCCCCAGATTCGAATCCTGATGAAGACCGGGATTTTTATTTCGGGATCCTTGGGCGCCTCTGAGTCCACCCAGCTCGAATGGGTATCTGACATTAGTTGGGGAAAAGTAAAGGTCGTTGTCCTGGCCAAAATGACACCCTCGTTAACCGTAGGCCACAGAATCAGATGAGCTTTACTTCATCTGCCCTATAGACCACAAGGTCTGAAAGGGGGAACTTTTATGTAAAAGAACTGTAATTCAAAGTTCTAAACAAAAAATTTAGGAACTGGTAGGGTGTACCAGTTAAATTGCACTCTAATTTTTTTTTTTGCATTTTTAGGATTCAAGCATAAATTTTGAGCTATAGTCCCACATTTATTTAACAAGAAAAATATCAGATTGAGTAAAGGTTGGAAAAATTATAGTAAAGGAATATTTGGGTTCAGAGCACCAACGTTATCGGGACAGTTACTGAAAAGGAATGCAGCCGTAACCAGTGGCGTAGCCGCCGCGTAGCTAGGGTGGGGGAGGAAGGGGGAGAATTTGAAAATCCCCTCGGGCCCCCACTTTAAGGGGGCCCCCAAATTAGTATTTTTTACATTGGAAATTTTTATATTAAGCAACTGCAGGGGCCCCCAAAGAGGTCAAGCCTCCCGGGCCCCTAAACGATGGAAACTTCCTAGCTACGCCCCTGGCCGTAGCAGTGCAGCTTGTCTACACTGAGCAATGACGCTAGACACATGCAGCGCGTCTATCTGAACAACAGGCACTAAACAAATTAAGTCTAATACAATCGCAATCAACAAACCGAACACTCATAGACATTTGCTCAGTGCCTGAGATATCTGCAGTTTCATCACTAAATACCCAGAAAATGTAAATAATTCATGATGCTTCACTCATATTTTTTTGGTCTATTCCAACTGCCAGTGCTCAGTTGAACCAAATCAACGTTTTGACTTCGACGATTGCATGTGAAGAACTTTCTTGTATCTCTTCTATTGTAAACTGGTGGACATGTTAAAATTTAACCTGCTATTTTATCGGGCGCTGACACCGACCGGAACTCTGCAAGACTCTTTTGTTCAAAGAAAATATAACATTTATCACATCGAAAGATAATTGGCAAATTAATTAATGAGATCAGAAGTAAATATTTTTCCCTTTGCAGCTTCTTGTGTGACTAAAGAGATAATGCTTTGTACTTTACACTTCTTTCTACTACTATTATGAATGAAATCTGCATCCCCGAACTTTCATTTAATGCTCACTATTTATGTTGATCTCCACTTTTTCCCAGCTGTTAGTGCCGATTTCGAAGAGCTTTATGTTGCGTTTGCATACATCAGTAGGCTATACTTTAGCTGTGGATGCCCAGCGGATCTCTTGCATTCTGTTAAATCAACATTCAGAATGTCTTGTGAAAGTCGATCTTGTGGTATTCATAATAACGATAGCTATGTGCAAATGAAAACAAATCGTAGCGACTAACATGCTTTAGACACCCTTTGTAGTGCAAAGAATTCCAAGCCTATAGTAAATCTTAGATGGTCGGACATGAACTACAAATTAGCCTATTCTAGTAACAATAATAGCGTATCTTTACAACTGTACTTCAGTGGTAGCACTATATGTTAAGTTACTAGCTATCTAGGCCTACACTTTACAATAGTCCAATGATAGGCCTTTAGATTTACACTTAGAAGATGATGCGCACAATTTTCCTGAACATAAATTTATTTAACTCTTGAACATAGACATATATATATAGACTGGCCGATGAAGAACAAATTATTATTGGGAAAATTTGGGCAAGCATAGATTTAGTTATATAAATTTTCCTATGTCTTTCAATATGAAATTGTTGATATGGTGCGCATAGGTGCATGCGTAGCCTATAAAGGCTAATATTAGGAATAATAAAATTTTGTACTTTTCAAAACTAAAGATCATAGTTATATATAGACTGAAATTTACGTCATAGAATTTATAGCTCATTTGCCACCATTATTTTCTAACGTAGATGTGGACATAAAACATATTTGACTCTTCCTAAATGAAAATAAGATCCTAGCTGTTTCCAGTCTATATATATATATATGTCTATAATATGCTCTTGAATCAATAATGCATGGTGGTAAGGGGACATGGAGGTGCACTTGCACTCCCATGGATTCTACATCTACGTAATAAAAAACACATCTGATTGATGTATTTCATTATAAAATAAAATAAAAAAATTGGCTACATTGCGGTTACTCACAATTCTGAGGCACGCACGAACATGGTTGGCCATCCATTCCATACGCTTGGGCTAATTTAAATGGAAGTACTACGTACATGTTCAGCTGCTACTTACAAGTTTATGATATTGATTAGGTGGTGCGAAAAAATTACTAAAATTTGGCTACTCAGAATCCAGGGGGGGGGGTGCAAGTGCACCCCCTTGTACCCCCCTGCGGGCGCCCATGCATAGACCTACAACTAAAACTAAATAATAATAAGCTGCCTGAATAAGAAACCAAATTTCAATTTCAACGCATATTTTACACTTTGGTTCCTAAGCGAGAAAATTAACATCCTTATTGGTCCTTAAATTTTCAGTTAGTTGAGTCAGTGTTACGAACGTAACGAAGACAGACTAAAGTTTTGGAATTATATTTATGATCCGTTAAAATTATCTAGATCTACTATGTGAAGGTAAAATAGGATGCTCTAACAGCTTCCATTGATCTAAATATTCAATTTTGCGTTTTGGCTAATGAGTGATTAATTAGTTTCGGTTTAGCACACCCTAACATTTTGAAATCCAAATAGATCTAGATCAGGTGTGGGCAACCTTTTTCAACCGAGGGCCGCATTAATGAAATTTGGGGACTAGGCGGGCCGCATACACACACACACACACACACGCACACACACACACACACATATATATATATATATATGAAAAGATTTAGGATGCACATACATGTTATGTGCAAACAACAAATTACAATGCTTCCGATGATAAACATGAAGTCTGTCTTCAACTCTTCATTAGTAATTTTAGGATAGGGGCACAGTTAATGTCCATCAAGGAACCTAACAATTTCTTCCTTTAGATTCCATATTGATCTTATGATTAGCCAGTGAATACAACTGCGTTACCATACATGAGAATGTTTTATTTCTAAATCTTCACATGCTTTTCGGAACTGCCAGTCGGGACCGGCCTTGGATAATTGGAGGCCATAGACGAAGTCAATTTGGTGGCGCCGAATAAAATAAGAATATACCAAATTAAAAAAAAACACTAAAATTTTGCAATTTATTAAAGACCTAGTCATGCTCCTAGTGTACTTCGAACAATAACATTGAGTACAAGTTTCACTAATCCTTATCTGTATTTTTAAGCCGTACGTGGTTCCTGTAGCCCTTTAACAACTATGGACCTTAGCAGCTGCATAATTTGACTACGCCCAGGAACGTTTTGGAAAGACCAAAAAGTTGTAATTTTAATGTAGCCTTCTATAAACTTTTCAGTTACTAGTTTATGGTTTGGCTATATTCTTTATTTTATTAAAAAGGTTGTTTTTCTCAGTCAAAGCTCAATCAGTTGTTACCCTTGCCATCTTGTACAAGCCAACCCAACTCTTTCAACACAATTCTCCATAGCATTGAATAAATATTGGACAGTGCTTATGTCTTTTACTGAATTTATATAGTATTGCTATTAAATATAATCGTCGTTTTTTTTTTATAAAGCTCTTTAGAAAGACGTTTAGAGATAATGTTTCTTTAGCCTCTTTATTGCAAGTGATAAGAATTAAAAGTTTCAATAATTTCTGAACATATTTATAATGATTTATTTAGGCTTTCGCGGGCCGCATAAAACACTTCGGCGGGCCGCATGTGGCCCGCGTGTCGTAAGTTGCCCACCCCTGATCTAGATAATAATTAAAATTCTATTCTTTACTCTGTGATCACATGACAGTCAAATAAGATCATGTGATTATCGAACTCTTGGAATTGGAGCATGTAAAAAAAATAGTAGTTGAAATATATATAAATAGATGTAGCAACCAAATGCATTTTCATCTATTAAGAAGCATTGATAATGAATTAAGTTAAAGCTGGTTAAATTGTGAAAAATATATTAGTTATTTAAGAAAGTAATTACAAACTAAACTATATTTAATTTCTATACATCTAGATCTATATATTTACGATATTGTCAAATAATTGGGTATCGATACTACTTATCGGGGTTATCCACAAATAAACAAGAAAAAAATAAATAAAAGAGAAGTACTTCGAGTAGCCCAAGTAATCTGGACTTGGAATAGATCTAATCTAGATCTATGTTCTTTGATTATCTAGACTAGATCTAGATGTTAAGAGAACTATATATAGATATACATATAGATCTATAGAATAGGTCTATCGCTGATTAAGAATTATCATGGAGCGGTTCAAATTACTTTATCTATTATCTTTCATAATTTGTTACAAAATTGTGATTGGAATCAATGTGAATGTTTTTCGTTCAAATGCAGATTTTAATAATGGTAATTATAAGACTTCTAATCAACCTATAGTCCTTTATTTAGTTTATATATATTATCTTACTATTCTAAGTTTTTCTTAGTAGTAGAATCTACTACAATCTAGGTAAGGCCAGGCAAGTAGTATACTTCAACTATAATTTTATTAATATAATTAATATTATAATAGTAAAATAAGTGATACCGGAGTAGGTAATAAAAATGTTTTTTGAGTCAGCAACCTGTAGACTGTAGAGTACTGTAGACAGAGATGAAACTATTTCTCCATGTCCATGTAGACATATTAAATTCTAAGTAAAATAAAATGACTTGAACAGACTTTTTAAAAAAGAAATTTGACTATAGAAAATCTAGATTTACAAGTTTTATCATAAATATAGGCCTACATAGGACATAGATTTTACTTGAAAGTAGATGCTATAGGCCTACTATACAGAATCAAGTGAAATGATAATAAAAACATGATATAACTCACTACAAATACACATCCTTTCTGTCTCATAATAAGTCTGTTAAAGAACTTTCCCCTCATCTCTCTCATTCACATTCTTTATGGCAGACTGGCTTGTGGTTTCATCAGAAACTCTTCACTTATGAACAAATGGTCTCCTTTACCACTAGAGTTTATAAATCTTTTTTTATCCTTTCAACAGCTTAAACGTTTTCTCGTATCTTACCAGTTCATTATTCATATCTTAAAGTGAATCGGGTCAAAGTTCTCTGTCCGGCAGGATGGAACAATAAAAATATCTACGTAAAAAGAAAATAATTTAAAAAAAGCAAAATGCATATATTTGTTCAGATAATAAATTATATTTAGCTGCAATGTTAATTTTTTTTTTATTGCTTCAGATGTAACCGAAAACTAACAGTTATATTGACTTACAAAATATTTCATATCATCATTATTGTCTTTCTTCAGATGTCTACAGGAAACACCTCAGAAGTCAAACACCTAAAGCAGGTGCTACATTTGCTTTTGCCAAGCATTTTCAAAACCACATGGTGCTACAACAAGCTCCACAGAGGGCTAATATTTATGGTTTCTCTGCAGACATAGGGCAGAAAGTCATTATGCAGGTAAGTTTAAATGGTTTCTCTGCAGAGATAGGGCAGAAAGTCATTATGCAGGTAAGTTTATGGTTTCTCTGCAGACATAGGGCTGAAAATCATTATCCAGGTAAGTTTATGGTTTCTCTGCAGAGATAGGGCAGAAAGTCATGCAGGTAAGCTTATGGTTTCTCTGCAGACATAGGGCAGAAAGTAATTATGCAGGTTAGTTTATGGTTTCTTTGCAAACATAGGGCAGAAAGTCATTATGCAGGTTAGTTTATGGTTTCTTTGCAAACATAGGACAGAAAGTCATTATGCAGGTAAGTTCTGTCATAAAAGTCATTTTAAAAGTGCCCACGATAGGAGCTATAATAAACGTTCAAGTCATCAGCATACTACACAGCAACCAAAATCTTTTTTCTTATGACTGACCTTTTACTAGGCTGAATTGCACCATTCTCATTAGGGAAGTATGAGTGCTTTATTTCTGCTAGTTGTTAATGAGCTTGATGTGCAGAAAAGACAAGTGTTTAAAACTGAGCGCTATGACATTGAAAATAATACTGTGTTGGTTAGTTGTAGACATAAGAATACATGTACTAATAATGTAATAACATTGCTTGATATTTCTTTACAAGCTAAACTCATGTGTCATCATTTGTTGACTTTGTTATATTATATAAGCCCTGCCAATAAATATTTTTGGCTCTAATGATTTATCGCAAGCCTAGTTAAAATATAGCAAACCATGTCATTTCAACTTGACATTCTGTAAATAAGTAAAAATGAAATCATGTAATCAATAAAAAAACATAAAAAACAAACAAAATTTCTAAAAACAAAAACTTTTTGTTCCTACAGTTGACGACTGTACCTTCAACCAAGCCCTACTACTATACGACCACTATAGAACAAGGGCCAGTTGCTGGGATAGGTGTTTGGAATTTTCTCCTGGACCCATTTCCAGCAAACACAACTGTTTCTATAAATGTGCAGGCAGAGGCTGGTTCCCTGTCTCTAAGTGATGTCATCTTTGGAGATGTCTGGATCTGTTCTGGCCAATCCAACATGCAGTTCACAGTCATTCAGGTGACATGAAGTTCCTTTGAATGTTTCATTAAAAGAAATGATGTAATTTTTCATCCTACTGGGAAAATATAATCATCCTGTTTATTTTCTTTTTTGAATGCTAAGTTGTCTGATTCAAATGAATAGATTGACTTGTTATAGTTTACTTATTGATGAGTTTTTTTTTGTTTTTTTTTAAGCCTATCTCAATTTTTACTATTGTTGTTTTTTTTTGGGGAGGTTGATAAAATAAGTTCTATTGATGCTACTGGTATATTAAAATTTATGAAATATAAGTAAACTAGTTGACCGGCGGCATAGCATACGCCGCTATTTACCAGGGCAGGCGACCGCAGTGGGGCCCGCATTTCATAGGACACGCAATTTTATAGGACCCGCTCTAATTTAAAGTGTAAAAATTATTAAATTAAGCCATTTTATTACTTACAACAGATTCCCCGCGCCATCCAGTCGAGTTAACATCCCTATAATTATTTGTCTGTTAAGCTATTGCTTTAAAAGAAATCAAACACATTTTTAACAAAATATAGTCATTTATAACGACCGCAGTGGGGCCCGCATTTCATAGAACCCGCTCTAATTTAAAGTGTAAAAATTATTAAATTAAGCCATTTTATCACTTACAACAGATTCCCCGCAGTGGGGCCCGCATTTCATAGGACACGCAATTTTATAGGACCCGCTCTAATTTAAAGTGTAACCCGCTATCCTGTCGATTTAACATCCCTATAATTATTTGTCTGTTAAGCTATTGGTTTAAAAGAAATCAAACACATTTTTAACAAAATATAGTCTTTTATATCGACCGCAGTGGGGCCCGCATTTCATAGGACCCGCAATTTTATAGCTCTAATTTAAAGTGTAAAAAATTATTAAATTAAGCCATTTTATTACTTACAACAGATTCCCTGCGCCATCCTGTCGATTTAACATCCCTATAATTATTTGTCTGTTAAGCTATTGCTTTAAAAGAAATCAAACACATTTTTAACATTTTAAAAAATAGTCAATTTGTCTCTCTAACCTTTATAATGCTTTTTTTTCCACCACAATTGTTCACAAATACTCGTATTAAAGGTCTTTTGCAAGTCAATGGATTTTTTTTTCTAAAGAATTATAGAGTATTTGCGCTCCAGAAAACTTTTCTCTTTGACTATTAAATACATAAATAATTCGAGTTTTAAATATGGTTCTAATTTTTCGCATTATAAAATAAGTAAAGCCAATGCGTTAGAAAAATGATTAATGGAGCTAAAAATAGATTACTTGTTGTTGTTGCATGTTGCCCGTCTGACCTAATTCTTTGTGAAATATAATATAGATTTTATGATTTAAATGAAGGAGAGCTGGACTGACCCTAACAGAAGTAATTATAGATGGCAAAATATGGCTTTTCTCATCTTAGTATAGCTTTTTGCTTATTATGGCTTTTCATTATTGCTCTTGTTCCAAATATGGCTTTATCTCAATTTTAGTATGGCCTTTTTGTAGTAGCATCCATTGATGCTACTGGTATATTACAATTCATGAAATACAAGTGAATTGTATCTTTAACTGCTTTTGTTTTAGATTGACAATGCTGAAGAGGAAATGGCTGATGCTCAAAATTATCCTAACATTCGTTTGATGACGGTGAATATGAATTACTCTGCCACAGTACAATATGACCTTATTGCAGTGGAGGAAAGCTGGACTGCCCCTAATAGAAGTAAGTATAGATAGCAAAATATGGCTTTTCTCATCTTAGTATGGCTTTTTATCTTTGTATGGCTTTCCTTATCTTAGTATGGCTTTTATCTTATATATATGTCTTTTCTTATTGTAATCTGAAACAGATGACCTTCACATCATCTGATCTATGGATAGTCCAACTGGGATGCTTAATTTTTTAGTTTTTATTATGTGGTTTTTGTTCAAATTTTAATCAGTTGTTACATTTTATGTTTAATGTTTCATATTGAATGCCTGTACTAATAGTGAATACTTAATGTCTTTTGTTTTTTTTTGTAATTTTTAATGTTTTATTGAAAACTCTATTCCTCTATTTTATCTTACAGATACAATTGGTGGAACTGCCTGGACATATTTTTCAGCTGTGTGCTGGCTGTTTGGAAAGGCCATTCACAAGTCACGGGGCACACCCATCGGCCTAGTCGCCACAGACTGGGGAGGCACTCCAGTGGAGGCTTGGTCATCTCCTGTAGCATTGGCCTCATGTGGGAATCCTAAAAGTACACCAGTGGAACTTCCTGAGTCATACAGAAAGTTAGTAATGTATTTTTTCTTGGATCAGAATTTAATTATATGTTTAGGTTAGTACATCTCTGCTTCTGTTGGGATTTGAACTCAGGCCCCCTTGATGGTTAGCCAAGCAGTTATTTCCATTCTCCCACTCATCTGAAGTGATATTTCTGACAATGGCATACCCATGTTAAGGCTCACTTATTCTTTTTATCCATTCTTATGTCTAGATATGTTGAAAGTTTACCGGAGAAAGTCAAGTATAGATTGACAGGACCAGGAGACAACTCCCAGTTGTGGAATGCAATGATCCATCCTTTGCTTGGGATGACAATTTATGGAGCCATTTGGTATCAAGGTATGTCCTTCAAATATGCCAGTCCATAGCTACAGGTATCAAATATTAAAAACTATACTAGCAATAAACTCTCAACTTGACAGAAAGCAGTAAAGATCAATTTAGCAGAAAGTTTTAAAATTAATTTCTTAGACCCATAGTGGTCTGACTAAAATAAAAAGTAAAGTTCCCCTTTCAGACCTTGTGGTCTATAAGGCAGATGATGTAAAGGTCATCTGATTCTGTGGCCTACAGTTAACGAGGGTGTCATGTGACCAGCACAACGACCAACCGCCTTTACTTTTCCCCAACTAATGTCAGGTACCCATTAGGGCTGGGTGGACTCAGAGGTGCCCAAAGATCCCGAAATAAAAAATCCCATGATTGGAACCCAGGACCTCCGGTTCAGAAGCCAAGCTCTTTACCGCTCAGCCACCCAGTGGTCTGACTAAATCATATAAAATGTGACATTTATGACGCCATATTTTTCTTTTTGTCTTGCATGGAGAGAACCTAAATCAACTGGCATGAAAATTCATTTTGCTACCCTGTACTAAACTGAAATTTGTGGCATAATATAAAAATAATTTTATAAATAAAAAATCACATAATAATGTACATTTGGAACATTATTATAATTGTGTAACTAACAAAAATCTGGCTAGAAGTATAAAATATGCTATCAATAAATTCTCAAGATGGGTAGGAAAAAAAAAATAAAAACAGCTGTCCTTCCACCCTTATTGAGGACTTTGTGGATCTATTTATCCCTATTTAAATGGAAGGCCTTATAGAGCTTCATATCCTAGTATTTTGTTTGCAATAGGTCCAGCATAAAGAAACAACAGAAAGCATCTACCTTTCAAATTTATTGCATTTAAAAGTCTGATCATGCAATATAAATTGATTTTGCTGATATTGTTTCATTGATCACCTTTGCTCATTTATTTATTTTGATTTTTTTTGTGTATCTAGGAGAAGCAGATGCCAGTGGTTCTCGCATGAACAAATACAACTGCACCTTCCCAGCTATGATCAAAGACTGGAGGCTTAACTTTAACGCAGCTTCTAATGGACAAACTAAGATTGATTTTCCCTTTGGATTTGTCCAGGTAACACTGTTTAAAGTGTATTCATTACCAATGTATTTGATTAGAGAACAAACAGCAACATTTAAACCATGTTGTAAGTACTTGTACACAGTTCTTGTAGTTAGTAATATTGTGTTGTTTTTTTTTAATTTACACAGCAATTATCACATTTTTATTTAAATAATTTCTTGTTTCAACAATAATAATAAACAATAATGAACAGTTTATGTTTTTAGAGAACAATCTTTTTTTTTCCCTCGCAATTTTTCATGAATAAATGCCCCCCCCCCCTTTTCCAAACAAAAAAGATGAAAACCAAATATTTCTTATCATTATCTGTTCATAATTCAGTACCTGTAAAAGTAACCACACCACTTT
>JADKLZ010005243.1:1825051-1843778 GCA_021533235.1 Biomphalaria straminea | reverse complement strand
GAATAGAATGGTACAGGATATTGTTTGGGATCACCTGCAGCTGAGGTAACCAAAGGAATAGAATGGTACAGGATATTGTTTGGGATAATCTGAGTTACTTGATCTGCAACCTGCCTAGAAGTCTGTGGCTCCTGATTTTTTCTCAGGATTTACTCCTGAAGCCTTTCTTAGGTATGGGTATACCCACAAGGAAGCAAAGGTTTGGATTCAGAGTTTTTCTTTCTAGGTGGGTAGTCATCCATGGCTAACAGGCACCTCCTAGAAAGTAAAGTACCCATTTCAGACAATGCCATATTTATAGGGTATTTGATGTTAAGGTCATCTGTTTCTATGTTCGATGGTTAATAAGGGTTTCATGTGGCCAACACAATAACCAACTGCTTTACTTTCCCCAACTAATGTCAGGTAGCCATTAGAGGTGTTGAACTCAGATGTTGAACTGGTTGTCAGAGACAGAGATTTCAGATGTATGGCATTGGAAACATATATATTGGCAGTGGAGTGCTTATATCCATTATACCACTTCAGGCAATAACAACATAACAGAACCAACAGAGTCATTATAGTTATAAATAAGATTTAAAAAAAGATAGCATTACTTCTATTGGGAGCAGTCCAGTCCTGTTCAATTTTAATGAAGTCATACAATGGGGTTGGAGATTCATTTAAGTTGACTGTCATGAGTCGAATGTTTGGATAGTTTATGGCATCCGCTAGTTCTTCCTCAGGATCATCCATCTTTCAAAAACATAAAATGGTAAGTGTTTCAATATGTGGCATTTTACTCTAAAAAAAAAATAGCAATTGACAACAGTTGGACAACACATTAGACTTAAATATACCAAGTACATTTTGGTGAACTCAGACTTGCAGGAGTGCCCATGTGGAAACTTCAGTTGCATAGGCATGGCTAATAAAAGGTGAAACTGTCTCTTAGTGTTGCAAGAGGATTAGGTTGATAACTTTATTGTTTCCAGGACCCTCGGTGAGGATCCAACAGGGACCTGCTAGACCAGTCCAGAAAGTCCCCCAGATCCAGATATTGGTGGATAGAAATCTCACTATACAATCTTGGTGGTAGCATAATAGAAATATGAAGGAATTTTTAAAGATGAATTTGGACACAAATTGTAAAGGGGCATAACTTAAATTGTGTTACACAAAGCCAGAATGGTATTGACCATAGTGGTACCTTCTGAAACAGAAGACTACTGACTACTGGGAGAGGTCATTCTCAGTTGCTACAGGGTCCAACAACTCCAACCATGAAAAGACGACATCAGGTCAACAATAACACTTTATATATTTAAGCATTGCTCTGATGGGATCTTACCTGAATGACTGTGAACTGCATATTAGATTGACCAGAACAGATCCAAACATCACCAAAAATAACATCATTCAAAGACAGGGAACCTTCTTCTGACACCACACTTATAGTTACTGATGTGTTCCCTGGAAATGGATCTAGGAGGAAATTCCAAACACCAAGTCCAGTAACAGGCCCTTGACGAACTGTAGTCTTATAGTAGTAGATTTTCATATCTGGTATAACAGTCACCTAGTGAGGTTTACAACAGCAATGATACAGTCCTATATTGCCAATAATAAATTACTTTATCTAGCTAATGCAACAAATTGTAATTAAGCCCGTTGGTAAAAGATATTAAACACCAACAAAAAAAAAAAAAACATATATAAAATGGAGTAATAAGTCATTAAAACCATTGGCAAGAAGCTTGTCTCTCTTAGACATCATAGCTTCTCTATCTTACATCCAATAGTCATTGAGCTACATAAAATTAATTTCTACTAAAGTCTTGCAATGGGAAGACAGTATTTTAAAAAAATGGACAACCTGTGATTGAATGAGATTCTATCCAAGGCAAAAGGCCAAGAGGAATGGAGAGAAATGGTCTTTCAACAAATCTTGTTTGATGCCCTAACAGTTCAACAGACTAAGGGAGACGTGAAAGTGATTAGTTGTCTAAGATGTTATTACATGTTGGCATGGTAAAAAATAGTAGGCCTATCACACAAACACATACAACAGAGTAAAATAATGTTTGATAAAGTTCAACAAATTTATGCAGCCAAAATAACCAATGACAACAGCTTATACTTTTGATTGGCTATAGGTTTCTTTTTCCTGGAATTCTGTATAATTTTTAGCCTCATAGGTGTTTGCTTGTAGGGGCGTGGTTAAGTGCTTGGCTTATGAACCTGGGGTTCTGGGTTAAAATCTCGGTGAAATCTGGGTTTTTTAATTTTTAGGACGTCCTGAGTCCACCCAATTCTAATTTGTACCTGACTTTAGTTGGGGAAAGTAAAGGCGGTTGGTCATTGTGCTGGCCACATGACACCCTGCTCATATTAAACATGGCCCAAAGAATCTCCATCTTAACATCATCTGCCCCATAGATCACAAGATCTGAATGGAAACTTTACTTTACAAATGTTTCCTCGTGACATGATTTTCAACTAAATTAAACAACTTAAAATTCTTATTGTAGAAATGTTTGGATACAAAAATGGCATATAATATTATGGGCCCTTAGAAAACTCAAATTAATTTATTACACAACTGCTAATCACCTTCATGTTAACTACTTGACCACGAGGAGCAGCGGATCCATAAAGATTAGCCCTCTGTGGAGCTTGTTGGAGCACCATGTGGCTCTGAAAATGCTTGGCAAATGCAAACTGTGGCACAGACATGGAGGTCAGTTTACTGTTGTAGTTTCTTATCACATCTTGGGAGTCAACTGTTAGGATGTAAATACCGGGTATGTATTAGTTTTAGCATTGCATAACACCTAAAACTGTTGAGATGCTTATTATAATGTTTATTAAATGTAAGTTACATTAAAAGTTATTTATTAAATGTAAGTTACATTAAAAATTTTCAAGTCAGACAGTTGTAGGCCTATCCTATGTCAGGCTATGTATTAATCATTGGCAATAAAAACTATTTTAGTTATTGATCTACGTATATGCATGATTGTTTCTAGTAAAATCTAGGTGGTCATTTTTAGGCCAGACTTAAAGAAAATACATCATGTCATCAATGTGCATTTTTGTTTATAAGACAAGAGCAGTGAGAATCATAACCGTGTCATAACGAATATTCACATTTGTCGTTGACTAGAGTTACTCAAACCTAGAGTCTAGAGTAACACCCTTCTTATCTTCTATAATATAGACGTTACTCAAGTTACTGCATAAAAGAATTCCTTAATAAAATCACTAAATTTACTTAGAAAGCCTTCAGCCTTCAGGAGAGAAGCTGCACCATTTATATATATATAGATCTACTTATTTAAATTTAGGCAAAATTACATTTAGATCTACGTACATTTAGTGCTACTCCTGCATTCATATATAATATAATATTATAGATCTAATATTGCCGCTTTATTGCCGACTTTCACTTTGCCTTAGTTTAATAAAGGCTTTATAATTATTTATTACTTTTTTTTTTAAATAATTTTCCTACCTTTAAAGTTTTGTTTTTCTGGTTCAACTGCCATTCTGTCTGCAAGCATAGATACACCATGATTAAAATTAAAGCAAAGTATCAAAAACCCTAAAGTTTGGAACCATTCCATCCTTTAGATTTAAACACTATAACTTAAGTAAATCTATTTAGTAGATCTAGCTAGATTAGATATATGATATATATATTCTTTAATTTTCTAAACTGGAGCGTAGTAAAATGTCGAAAAGGCTAAGGCATAAAAACTGGTCACATGAATATATGCTATTAATAGATCACGACCTAGATCTATATATTTGTACGACTGTGCAACTCTTCAGTAATTAAATACCAGTATTGTTGTTTCGAAGTGCCTATTCCCAACCAGTTCTAAATAGGCTTCAACCCTATTTCCAACCGGATGGGTTGTAAAGTAATGTTGAAAAAAGTAAAAACTAAAGGAAGACCTAATAATAAGCTACGTTTCACAAAGAAAAAAAAAAGGTTTCCCTTACAGCTCAGTTAGTAAAAAACTTAAAATTGTTAGCAGTACTGAAAAAGAAGTGGTATCTAAGGTGAAATGTTCCAGTGCAAATGATGTGTATGTTTTTGTTGAAAACCATGTTGTATGTTTAGAAAACAAACGTAATGGTGATGAATGTGGAATGGAAGAGGTTTCAAAAGAGAATTGTATAGATGGGAAGTTGATGAAATGGATTGGTTGTATGGTGTGTGATAGGTGGTTTCTGTTTATCAAGTAATATTTCTGTAGATTCCTTTATTTGTAAATTTAGCATATAAATGTTTGAACTGTTTTAATACATATTTACATTTGACATAAATCTATTTTTTTTACTTTGACTTTATAAGACCTATCTTGAGCATTAAAAGAGTAAAATAATTCTATTTTTAATATTTAAATGTACTATTGTATCAGTAATAATATCATTCAATAATATGCTATTTACTCACCATATATTTGTTAAAATGCACTTTTTTATCAAACTCCTCTAACACACATTGAATTGCTTACATAAGTTTATATATTTAAAATTGACTTTGATATTGTTTACCTGAGTATATGTGCAATATATTTTTAGGTGTAACAATTAAATGTAATTTTTACTGGTATTTTAATTTTGTAGATTACTTATCATATTTTTTATATTATTTTACCAGTTTTTTTTTTATCAATTTTTTATGCATATTACATTGTTTACATGTCTACTTATATAGCCTACAGACTGAAAAAGTTTTGTATTATATGGGCTATATTTTTAGCAGTAATAGTTAAACATAAAATTTCTACTATTATTTGCTTTAATAAATGTATGTCATACCTATGACAAAAAACAAACAAACAGCAAAAGCGTCTTTGTTGACTTTGTTGTGCTATTCATATATGAGAATTAAAGGTATGCACTTTCTAGGTGTATTAAATTCTCTACGTTATTACAGAATAATACTATTATTAGGCTTAACCAGAGATGATGACATAGAAAAGGATAATAAGTGAAAATTAAGATTTTGAATTAGAAAGTAAATTAATATCGACTAGCAAAATATCACTTTTGGTGTTTTTTTTTTTTTTTCAAGAGGTTGAGATAGATTTAGATCTATATTTGTATGCCAGTGACTATTAAAGTAAATTAAGTTTTTGAACTTCTTGTTTTTGGTTAAAGTTTGCCTTATTATTACAAATTTTTATCAAATGAGAGCTGAAAATGCCATTGTTTTTTCTTAATCACGAGTAGGATTGACATTAAAGATATAGAATGATTTTATTTCTTAAAATAATTTTAAAGATATTTTTTTAAAAAATTATCCTCCTTTAAATAATTGACGGAAAAAAAATAATTCTGTAACTGTGAATAGGATTTGACCTAATTTGACCTAATCACAGTCGACTGGGAATAAGATTTTGACCTAATTTGACCAAGTTGGGACTGGATAAGGTTTTGACCTTATTTGACCCATCTGGTTGTGAATAGGGTTGAAGCCTATTCCCAACTGGTCAGGGTCCGCCTTGTTATTTTGGTTTAAAGAACATGCGAAAATGTCTTGTAAGTCAACATTAGCAGACTCTAGATGAAATAATTAGACTAGACTTGATTAGATTCTAAATCTAGTCAAGTACAATGAATGAATGTAAAATCATAAAAAAGAAATATTTTTACAAAAATTGAATGAATAATGTTTGTTAGACTGTTAGGCTTATTGTTAATGTTAGGCCTAGGCCCCAGTTAGGGTTTATTAAGTTTATATCTATATAGTAATTAGACTCTTAGATTTAGATGGCCTCTTTGGGGCCCCTGCATTTTTTGCGTAATATTTGGGGCCCAGGGGATTTCACATTTCCCCCCTCCTCTCAGCACCCTAGCTACGCCACTGTCAGTTTGTTTGAAAAAAAAAAGTTAATAGTGTTTTGTCTGGTTTAGGTAAAAGGAAATTCTTATTTATTTACCAATAGTCTTAAAGTAAATACTTGTCCCTGTTTATTTACCAATAGTGTTGAAGTAAATACTTGTCGTCCCTGAATCAATGTCAACAGTTTGGGTTTGATATTGTAGAAAATGTCTTCACTGACCTTGATCTAGTTAGATATCGTTTACTTTGATCAGACCACAATTGTTAATTCCATTTACACTACATCGACTGATAGAGCAATGTTATACACAACAAAACCTAGATAGTGATATCTGATGTATTCGATTCCTACATGATACTAACGATGCACTTCAAAGATTTGAAGATTTTAATCAGCTTTTAATAGGCTTCAACTCTATTCCCGTCGGATGGGTCAAATAAGGACAAAACTATATTTTTACTAACCGATGCGAAAACAACCCTCCAAAGCTTGCAAAACTCTGATTTCTCTTATATTAAAAACCTCAGAACAGCACTTACAAAGCTCAACAACAACAGCAAAAAAAAAAACTGTTATTCAATGGGTACCAGCTCATATACAACTAGAAGGAACTGAGAAGGCTGACACACTCGCCAAGAGTGGGAGAACTAACTCACAAATAAACTCTGCACACTTCCCGGAAGAAATGAAGAAATTAATTGTAAATAAAATAAATGAGAAATAGACGTACTCACATCCAAATCACAAGAAAGATGATGCTTACTATAAGCTATCCCGACAAGATCAACGTGTAATCTTTCGACTTAGGACCGGGCACAACAGAATGAGACAACACATGTACCGGAAGCTCAAAATTGGAACCAGTGACATCTGCCCATGTAGAGTGTCATAAGAGAATGCCGACCATGTCCTCCAAGACTGCGCTCTTTACGTATAAGACACTGGCCCCAAAACACCCCAATAGAAAGAAAACTATATGGGAGCTCCCTGACTTGGAAACCACAGCGCAGTTCATCTCACAGATTGGTGTAGGGATCTGAACCCTCCAACATAACAATGAGAACGTAGAAGAAGAATTAAGTACTATTTAAAACCAAACTCAGACTGATCTCGATGCGCTCTCTGGTCATGGCCAGATTCTTATATGATTGCGAATCTAGGACGCAGACTGCAGAGCTAGAGAAGAGGATCCTAGCACTAGAATTGAGATGTTACAGAAGGATCCTAGGTATTGAAAAGACCGCATCACAAACAAAGAGACAAGGGGCTTAATACAGCGATTGGCCATATAACTAGGTTTTCGGGGCTCGAAGAACAGTACCAGGGGGAAAGAAGAGGCAGGCAGATAGAGCGATGAGAAGACAACATAAAAATAATTGACAGGCCTGTCATTGAAAGAGATTTATTCAAAGCGAGAGAGAGAAAAGGAGAAAGACGGTCTTCGGTGGTGCCCCAGAGGTCTAGCATATTATGGGATAGATGAACTAAAAATATAAAAGTCATAATCATTAGTGTAATACATTTTTAAACACTTTTTAATTAAATATATTTGATATAATTTGCCGGCATTATCCCTGCCGAGAGATGTTACACAAATCTACATCGTACTTCTGTATATACAACCCACAGCCAACGCAGACAAAGCAACAGAACATATACTAGACATTATATATTATGTGTATTGTTGTAAAGCTCTGATTTTTGTTCGTCTAATGTTGGGAGATTTCAATCATCTTTCGTTAGCTCAACACTTAAAAGCATATAATCTAGCCAATGTGTGTCATACAAGGCACGATCAAACTTTGGACATGTGTTGTAGCAACATAATATGGCCTACACATCTCGAATTTGACGTTGGAGATTCGGAGCACACAATGATCCATCTTACACACACAAACCGGTTTTAAAAACAACAAAACCCGTACAGTCCATCCAGTCATGGTGTGACGATAGTCTTATTTGTAGGTGATGAGAATCTGTACCATTCAACAATTAACACTTTTTATTGCCAATAGACAACTTTCTAATTTTAAAACTTCAGAAATTCAGATAAACAACCAGACCGTAGGCCAAGTGGAAGAATATAGATCTAAATACTTTGGTACGGCCACAACAAAAACTGAACTGGAGTGAACACTATAAAAAAAAAACTTTACACCAAAACTCACCAACAACTTTTCCATCTTATAAAGGTAAGGAAATTTGAATTCAACAAAACAATAATTAAACTTTTCTATGCAGCAACCATCAGCAGTCTAATTAACTTTGTCATCACAAGCTGGTATGGTAATACTTCACTGGCACAAAGATATAAACTAATTTAAAAAGGCATCGTATATCACTCGAACACAGCTACCATCTCTTTCCAAGAAAGATGCCTTTCCAAATCACTCACGATTCTTACAGACAATCTGCACCCATTAAACCACTGTTACATAAGATCTGAACGACGTGGTCGTCTCCTTTCCATTAGAACTTAAACAGAAAGATTTAAAAACACCTTTATCCCACTTTCGGTCAGAGTGTTACGAGGTCAGCTGTCGTCATTGAGAAGTACATAGAAGTCTTATCCATAAAGCGCTGGTTGTGAGTGTGTATGTGTTTCCTATGTGAATGTTGTTCGTATTAGCAACTATACTGTTATTTTTCTTTCGAAGGATTTGAAGGTACTGTAAGCATTGGAGGAAGAAAAGTTACAAACTTGCGCTTCGCAGATGATATTGATGGCCTAGCAGGGATAGAAGACGAACTAGCCGACCTAGTGAGACGCATTGACAAGACTTCAGCAGCTTATGGCATGCAAATAAATGCAGAAAAACCCAAATTATGACCAATAGCCAACAGGGCTTTACAAGGGCCATCAGTATTGAGGGCGAAAAGCTAACTAGCATTAGCAGCTTTAAATATCTCGGAGCTATTGTCTCCGATGAGGAAACAAATCCCGAATAGCTCAGTCCACAGCAGCCTTTTCTAAACTTAAGTTAATATGGAAAGACAAAGGCTTAGCCCTCGGCACCAAAATCAGACTGATGCGCTGCCTGGTCATGGCCACATCTCTATATGCTTGTGAGTCTTGAACGCTGACTGCAGAGCTAGAGAGTAGTATCGCTATCGATAGTATTTGTTATGTGTTGAGTGGTCAGGCGAGAAAATAAAAAACTGAAATGAATTTTATTTTTGTATCTTTCCAGGTCCAGTGTGCTCATTTGAGGTGGGTCGTTGACCCTATAGTCGCCCACACCAACACAACGGTCACACTGAAGCCAAATGTTTGCCACGCAGGGGAGAAAATCACTGGTCTCCGCTTCGCCTGGAGTGAGTCCCCCTGCGCTCTTCACAGCTGTGCTATCTACGAGACATCCCATAATTTACCAGGGCCACCATTTATATCGTATGCAGACTTTGATCCAAAAGGAGAACCATATTTTACTTTCGATCACCAAACACACATCAGAAATTAAACAGCCCGAAAAAATATTATTTGCTAAATAAAAAGAGCCTTTACTTCTAGATGAAAAAAAAAGTACTATTATACAACACATGGGCGTAGCTAGTGGTTCGGGGGCTCGGGGGGATCGACCTCTTTGTGGGCCCCTTGCATTTTCATATTCGACATATGACATAATGACATAATGTACGCAAAAAAATATAGAAGATCTAATTGGTTCAGTATATCAGTAAACTTAACAAAAAAAAAATTAAGATTATTGTTATCAATTCATATCGCTTCACTTCGTGCATTCTATGCAGCAAAGACATCTATAACATCATCTACATCTATATTTTATAGTATTTATGACTTCACTAACATTAAAGCCATGATAAGCCTTTCTTGCGTCATTGTGCTCCTGGGATAGTTTTTGATGAACTTGAGCTTTGAGAATGACGCAATGGAAGTGGCCTGAGTTAGCGGTATTCGGAGGAGGTTGCAAGTTTTGAGCACACGTAATTACCATATAAAGCTTGTTTTCGCACTATGTCTATTGTGGATTGTATTACTAGTTTGTTGATGAAAACTGCTCGTACATCAATTACATCATTGAAAAAGCGATTCGCCATTTGTTTCATCATACAAACAGGAAAAAGTAACACAGTTTGTCATAAGCGTGTCAACATCCAACAGGTGTCTTGGTTCAAGAAGAAACCCAAAGGTATCCATTGTTTTCCAGGCTTTGTAATCTGTCCTTCATCCCCATCTGTCCAGCACTTCTGTCGCAAAACGTTTGAATTGCAGTTCTATTGACAGTCCTACATTAGAACTCAACTTCCTATAAAGTCTTTTCTTTAGTCTGGTTGTTTTGATTACAGGGAATCCATAGTATTCACTACCTTTTTTCTTTTGCTTTTTTGTTGGGTTGGGTTGTCAGCTTCATCCTTTTCTCATCATTTTGCAGAAAGCTTGAATGGGTTTCAATATATTTATTGTTTATGTTTTGTGTGAAAGCAAAAGGATTCGATACAATGCAATGTACGAAAGATCTATATATTGCTATGCTCGAGTATAGAAATACTCCGATGAGAATCACAACTGCTGATGAGTAGAAGATTCAGGGACATCATTCAAACTGATCCCAAACTATTGAAACCATCGGTAACCGAAAATGCAGAGGCATTACTCAACGAACGACAGATGAAAAGCAAAGTGAAATACGATGCAAAAGCAAGACTACCTAAAGATATCCTGTCGGAGAGAAAGTTAGTGTTCGTCAAGGACAAATATGGCAGAAAGCAGTTGTCATAAAAAAAACATTACTCACCAAGTTCTTACATCATAAACAAACGATGGGAAAACAAACAGAAGAAATCAACGATTTTTGAACAAGAATTTCGATGAAGATATCTCTGGGTACTATGATACCGATGAAGGCAACGAACAGTAAACTGTTAGAACAAACGAAACAGAGAGTTATAGACCAGCGTCTGGAGAACCTTTGTGCCAATCAAGACAACCAGAAGTGGTCGAATTATTAAAGTTTCTAGTAGTAGTAGATATCAGTCTTAAGAACTTTAAAAGAAAGGATGTGATAATAACTTCAAAAGAATGGATATCTGGGGGTTAATGTGGAAAAAAAAAAGTTGAACAATTCATGTACAGTTCCAAAAAAGGTGACAATTGTTTAATCTCAGCAGAATGAAAAGCTGCCAGGTTGAGAAAGTGATTATCACAGTTAAGAAATATTGCTTTTGGATTTATGCCTAACAGACGTATCCGCTGGACAGACCTAGTCCCGGCTAGTAGCGGCTTTAGAGGGTGGCAAGTGGGCAGCAGCCCCAGGCCCCGCGCTTGGGGGGGGGGGGCCCGCGATCGGAGATTTTGTTGTCATAAACTTGATCACCACACATTTTTTCTAATAAAATCCGATTGGATGTAGATGTTAATATACGAAATAAAATATTCGGGTTAATTGCTTATTGTGTTTTTGTCCCAATAGGCTATGGTCATGGCAGTAATTTAAAACTTTTTTTAAGTTGAAAGATATTTCTTTATGCAGAACAATTACAATACAGTAGGTATATTTATGACTTAGCGCGGACAATAGTAAGACAACAATGACTACGCAACGTTCTATGTTTTGTAACAAAGATAAGAAAGGCCCACAGAGATAAGGCGGACATACTGTCTTGTTATTGTTACAGCGTTAGAGACGGATAAGCCGGTTAGCGTGATGTGGTAAGGTATATATAGTTTATCCTTATGGGGCCCCGCACATGACACACGCACAGGGCCCCGCGCACTGCTAAGGACGCCCCTGTTCGTGGCAACAAAGAGAGTAATATTCTTAGTTTTTTGCTGCAAGTACGTTTGATCTCTTTTGAAAGTAAAATAAATCGGCAACAAATCTATGAAAGATTTGCATTTTAAAATGTAAAACTAACTTTAACTTTTCTCTTTCGGAAAAATATTTTAAAACGTACTGGTACTTTACACTATTTGTCAATCAAATATATTAATTTATGTATTTATAAACAAGTTTCGGACACCCGTTTGGCCCCCCCCTATTTGGGGGCCCGGGGGATTTTCAAAAGCTCCCCCCCCCCCTTACGCTACGCCACTGATACAACAGTTTTGACACAGGAGAGCTTCAGCTAGATATGTTCGTTATTTTTTTTTAAATTTTTCAAAATACTTTTGAACGTTTAATGTATAGTGTACATTTGACAGTGATATTCCATTTAGGAAACTTTATTTTTTAATATTTTTTTTTAAGAACAAGATTTATTGTCATAGTAGTATACTACTTTTCTCCAATGTATTTTCTCTATTTGTGATGAAAGGAATCTGTACAATATTAGGTTAGTATAATTTAAATATCAATGCGTTCTGCTGCTTTTGGTTCTTATACCAAATTTTTACATGTGTTTATGATAATGTACCCCGTACTAATCAAAATGAATTATTATAAATTAAAAAAAAGATGTCTCTAAAATTGGGTGAACTGGAACTATATATTTGTAATATTTTACAGTTTATTGTGTATAATTTATTATTAAAATATATGCTGCTTTAAATTAAAGTTATTTATTTTGAAATTTTCATATGTCAACATGCGAGATGAGCGTGTGTTTTTTTTAAAATTTTTTTGTAGACTACATATTGCTTTTATTTATGTAATTATTTCCCTTGTTAAAAATTGTAATAATGCTTTAAAAGATTCTAGCAAAGTTTTGAAAGAACTATTCTGACGTTGATTTTTAACATCTCAAAGATGCAAACCAAATGTGTTCAGTCTAATATGGTTGTTTGGTTTGTTAATCGCATGAAGAGAGGTCTTAAACGCCAAGCTTATTTGTATGGAGAGAAGTCTTAAACGCCAACCGCCAAGCTTATTTGTACGGATAGAGGTCTTAAACGCCAAGCTTATTCGTATGGAGAGAGGTCTTAAACGCAAAGCTTATTTGTATGGAGAGAGGTCTTAAACGCAAAGCTTATTTGTATGGAGAGATGTCTTAAACGCAAAGCTTATTTGTATGGAGATAGGTCTTAAACGCAAAGCTTATTTGTATGGAGCAGTGATGCCCAACCTTATTAGGTCTGCGGGCCATTTTAAATTTCTGCATTCGTGTCGCGGGCCATAGCACCAAAAAGAAAAAAAAATACAATAAGCTATTTTTAATAGCTTTTTTTTTGTGGACCTATGTACATAAATTAATGTAATGCATGAAGTTTATCCAAAACCATCTTCTGATTATATGGCTGCATAAATGAAACCCCAAGTCGGAGCACTGAATCTAGATGTTCATTCGTGAGGCGATCACGTAACACGGTTTTCACATATTTCATCATTGAGAAAGTTTGTTCACAGATACAAATGCTTGTAAATATTGTAATCTTCCTTAGCGCTTGTTTTCGAAGATTTGGAAAAAGTTCTTTCTTGTCTTCTCCAGTCCCATGCAAGCTCCTCATAGATGCTAACTCCTCTGTTATATCAAAATTGCTGTTTGTAACCCGAATAAATAGGCCTACTAAGAGTAGCGCAGTATCAGTTATGTCAGTGGACTCATCAGCAACAATAGAAAACATTTCGAATTCTGCTGCTCTGTCTTTTAATAGTGAATGGAGATTTTCACCCACATCTTCCACTCGCCTTGTAATTGTCATGCGAGAAAAGTTGACAGCTTCTACTGCATTCTTCTTTTCAGGACACATTTCTTTCATCACTGCTAGCAATACACATTCGCCATCGGAAAAATGCTTCATTGCTCAACTTAAGATGTGAGCAACTCTGTAGCCGGCCCTTATCGCCAATTCATTTTCTTGTCTCTTTTTGTTAAATTTTCTTGACATCCCTCAATCTCTAGTTGTAACTTGGCAATCTTGTCTTCACGGCTCAAACCAAGAATACTACCACATGTGCTAATGTGTTTAGCTTCATAATACATTTTAATGTAATGTTCTTTAAAAACAGCCACACTTTCTTTACAAATCAAACAGGTCGGCTTACTATCATATTCCACAAAAAAGTAAGTATCTGTCCTTCCTGAAAGTTTCTACATTTAGAGCCCACTTCTCGTTTCTTAGACTCTCCCAGTTCATGAAATCACAAACGTTACAAATACGTTACCAATCGCTTTGACATCAAAAGATCACAAGCCAAAATGATGCGCCAATGATGTTATGTGTTGCACACACTTTTGTCAAGGACTATTTTAGCTCAAGACAATGGTAGAATTTTCCAAGAATTAAAAATAGCTGTAACGTTTTATCGCCATTGAAAAAAAAAAACAACTTGTGTTCTTACAATAAAAAAAAAAGTATAGATACTATGAATATTAGAATACCAAACATAAAGATGGAATTCATCAAAGAATGAGTGAGAATCCTAACTTAATGAGAATATTTTTTCAACATTCTACAAAGAATTCTACAAAGATATACAAATAGAGTTAGCTCTTATCTTATAAAATACAGAGGTTTTTTTTAAAAAGAAGATGATTACGCATTTAGTCACAGTGGCGTAGCAAGGTGGCCGTGGGCCCGGGTTCAGGAATATAATATAAAACTAATTTAGTCTTAAATGAAACGACTTAAATGTAAACTGGCTGTGCTAGAGTGGTATTTATTAATATTGCACAGACGAAGAAATTCTGATGCCATGTAATATCAATTATCTTAGCAAAAAATAATGCCATTAGCTAATAAATAGCAAATCAAAGTCGAGAAAACCAAGAAACTAGAACTGAAAAAAATAATCCGTGAGATTGATAAAAGTTAGAAGATCAAAGAACGCCATCCAGATGATGTCAAGGTCATCTGTTTCTTTAGCCTAAGGGTGTCATGTGGCCGGCACAACGACCAGACGCCTTTACTTTTTCCCAATTAATGTCGGGCATCCATTAGAGCTGGGTGGACTCAGATGCACCCTAAAATACCGAAATTAAAAATCCCCGTCTTCATAAGGATTTGAACCCGGAACCCTCCGCTTGGAAGCCAATCGCTTTACACCTAGCCATCGCGTCTCTTGTGAGAATTATAACGATATGTATATATGTGTGTGTATGTGTGTACAGTTTTTTTTTTTTATTTCCAGATGTCTTGTTAAAAACTAAAAAAAAACACAAATGATATCTGACTTTAAGGGAGCTAATCACGCCAGACTGTTGTCCGTTGTTTTAAACACTGCCCTATGTTGGAGGATTGGGCGGGGCTTTGAGAATGAAATAAATAACAAACGTGAAAACATATCAAACAAATGTAACCTACAAGGAAGTCGTGTTCTTCCTGCTGCACTGTCAAACTGAGACTTTAGCGGCTGGTCTGCTTTGAAACAATGCAAGGACTCATTAGGTCAACAGTACAGGTCAAAGCTCTGCATGCTTATGATGTCTCTACACTCAGTATAAACAGTGTCACATCTGACATGTCAACGTGTCAATCAACACTGTTGGAGTCGTGCCTTGTGTAATATAAATAAATAGTAGATTTAGTATATTTAGTTTGGAGATCTGCGAATAAATTGTTGTTTTTCCTCGTATGAAACCGTTACCTATTAATGTTACAGTCAAAGACTGTTGACTCGAGTGGTCTCAGTGATTGTATTAAGAGTTGTCGCCCCTTTTAATGCGTGGTAAAGAAATATACAGCTAGGAAAGTGTCTATGGGTATGTTTTTATTTTTTGTGTTAGTTTTTATCATCAGGTAAGACCGATCCTTTGTTCTATATTTCTAGTGTTGTAGACATGTGTTGTTAGTTGCATTCCAGTACTAGAAAAAAAAATGTTATGCAGCATTCATGAATGTTAAGTTTATTTAATGCTTATGGACTTATGAGTGCTCTAGCATGTTGTGACTTCTAGACTCTGGAAACAAAGTCATCAGTATTAATTCTGTACTAAGGCATTCAGTCTTATTCAAGTATCTCGAACTGTCCATGGACAGAACTAAGTGACGTAAGTCTACATCAACGCACTGTTGTTTTTTTTTGTTGTTGTTTTTTTGTTGTTTCCCCTTTTACTAAATTTAGACCTTGCGATCTAAAGGGTAGATGATGTAAAGGTCATCTGTTTCTGTGGTAGAGAAAAAGAGAGAGGGAGTAAGAGAGAGAGAGAGAAAGAAAGAGAGAAAGAAAGAGAGAGAAAGAGAGAGAGAGAAAGAAAGAGAAAGAGAGAGAGAAAAAGAGAGAGAGAGAAAGAGAAATAGAGAGCGAGAGAGAAAGAAAGAGAGAGAAAGAGAGAAAGAGAGAGAAAGAGAGAAAGAGAGAAAGAAAGAGAGAGAAATAGAGAGCGAGAGAGAAAGAGAGAAAGAGTGAGAGAAATAGAAAGAGAGAGGAAGAGAGAGAAATAGAGAGCGAGAGAGAAAGAAAGAGAGAGAAAGAGAAAGAGAGAGAGGAATAGAGAGAGATAGAGAAAGATAAATAGAGAGAAAGAAAGAGAGAGAGAAAGACAGAGAGAGATAAAAAGAGAGAAAGAGAGAGCGCTAGATTGCAACAAGTGATGACCAATTTGTGATATGTTTACTAGAACTGTCCGCCGTGCGTTTAGCCAGGTGACAAGGGAAAAAACTCAGTGACAAGAAGGCGGGCTTTATTTCAATGGAACCAGCATTGGATTGGTTCAAAGACAAACACGTGACATGTATAGAGAAACATTGAAGTAGCAATAAACGTTTGTTTTGTCTGGTAGCCACAGATTAAAGTTTTGTGTTAGCCTACAGCCTTAATTTGATAATTATAAGGTGTACATGTGACATTCTACTGAATTCTCTTGCAAGCTAATGCAAGGTCTGGAGCATTGGTTCAGTAGTAGTTTATTTATGATACGTGACTTTAGAAACATGATGGTGCCGATTTAATTAAATCTATGTTATAGTTTTATAACCAAGCCACAGGTATCAAAGGTGGAGAAAGCTTCACATATAAAGAAGTTCAGAATATAGATTTAACAATTTCATCAAGACATTTAAATGTTGACAGACAGGCAAGCCTATATATCGAATCTCTGAACTACAGGCGTCAACTGAAATGAATTTCAGTTTTGGAAAAATACTTTTTTTTAGGGATAGGCCTACTACAAATAATTTGTAAGTAACATTTTAATAAATCAATTTCATTTAATAATAATTTGTTACTCATTTTAAAGAATCCATCCGGGATATGTTTTAAATTTGTTTTTAATGTAGCCAATATCAAAGTCCAATTTTAAAACACAACAATCGCAACAATAATGTCAATTACTCTTTAAGAAATAATGACGCCATATAACGAATTTCCTGTAGGGGCAAGGCTCAAACACTTGACTCTTGTGAGGACACAACGAAGATGTATGTACGACGTCTACTATCGATCAAGCAGCTATCCATATTTTACCATACATGGATATGCAGTTTGTAACTATCTGCCATCTTATTTTACTTTTAAAGACTTTACTCAAAGTTTTATCATTCTAACAAATATAGTGATTCATTATGAAATTATTATGACATACATCAGTCGCTAAGCGACTATGGATATGTTCATTAAATTAGACAGTGCCTGAGCATTATGGTGGGAACTATGTCAGTACCCACTTCCCTTTTAACACAGCTGATCTTACAGGCTCTCAAGTTGTAGCACTGTTTGCTGAAATATTTTAAGCTGCCGAAAAGTCGATCCCCGTCTCCTCTTGTATTCAGAGTTGAATCCCGAAGCCTTTTTCATGTTTGGGTATAACTTCAAGGCAACAGTGGTTTGAAGCTAGAGTTTTCTTTCCCTTGGGCGCTGGTTGATCCGGAGAGGGGGAGGTAGCACTGATGATCCGAGTCCACCACCTGCTCACACAATGACCCTATACTTATGTAAGAAATGTATAAGTGAGAGGTACTGTTAAAAAAGAAGATTATTACGTACTTAATATGTCAGTGTTTTAAAACTCTGTTAAGCCGTTGGTTTTCTTGGCTGACTTAGGCAGCCCATTCCATTCTCTAAAGGCTGCATTTAAATAGACACAAAGAATGTGGAAAAATATGCATGTCGTAACTGGGTGTGCGTGACCCTGACAAACAGGAAGCACAGAACCTTTAATCTGCGTAGTGAACGATATTATCAATCTCGACCCTAGAGTTATCAATCTAATTAAGCTACTTTTTGTTTCAAATGTGCGACAGTCTAAAAAAGGCAATATATATATATATATATATATATATATATATATAAATATATATATATATATATATCCCCCCTTTTTCCCTGCAGACTTATGTATTTTAAATAACAGATCTATACAGCTTTGAGACACAACACAATCTTATCTTATTATATACTACAGACGTTCATGGGCTTAGCCAGGGCAGGGGTTACTATGATTTTGTTTATTTTTTGTGAGATTTTAATATTAATAAACATATAGGTAAGGAAGATTTTTATTTTAACCCCCCCCCCTTTTCCGATTTTTAGCGGCCCCCGTAAGGGGAAAAAGCCGCTATTAGGTTTGTGCAAAATGTCCGTCTGTCCGTCTGTCCGTCTGTCAGACTCAGAGCGCCAAAACTAGAAGAGATACGAAAAATATTATTTCACCATTAAATGTGGCTTGAAAAGTTTAGGTGCAACGGCTACTTTTAGTTTTCTAAAAGCAAACCGTTTAATTTATAAAATTAATTATGCAAGCGATTTTTTAAAAACAAAACACCAATTCTAAAACAATTACGTAAATGTAAGGGAGGAAATGTTACTATAAGAAATGCTTCCAACATGTAGATATCATGCCCATTTTTAAAAATGAACTTTTAGCAGCGGCTTTCGTGTACTAGCGTTAAGCCCGGAAATGACATGATTCTAAACTAATTTCTTAATGTTAAAAAAAAAAATCAGATTTTAAAAAAAAAATTGTTTAGTGCCCCCATTAGAATGAAACAAGCATATTTTTGTGCGTTTTGTCTGTTGGTTGGTCTGTCCGTCACGGTTAGAAAAAAA
>JADKLZ010005243.1:1809862-1820051 GCA_021533235.1 Biomphalaria straminea | reverse complement strand
TAGAGCCGGGTGGACTCAGAGGCGCCCAAGGATCCCGAAATAAAAATATGAAAAACCCAAGTCTTCACCGGGATTCGAACCCGGAACCCCCAAGTTCAGAAGCCAAGCGCTTTACCGCTCTGCCACCACGCCTCCTGTTAAAGCTTTTTAAAGAAAAATAAATGTCTGCATACCAACTAATATTCATTCAAATTACATTAAAATCCAGAGAAATTCTACCTACTTTGCCAACTAGACCAGGCAGTGCTTACATATGTAGCCTATATTACAAAATCATTGATGAAATCGATATTTCAAATAGTATATAAAAAAAATCCGATGAGTAATCTATGCGACAAGTAGGGTTATAGGATACTTGAACGTAGCAGTAACTTAGTTTGAATAAAAGACAAACATAACTGCCAATTTTTTTATTTTTTTTTTACGTGACTTCTTCTTCATTCGTTATCGTCTAGACCAAAGGTCGGCAACCTGCGGCTCGCGAGCCACATGTGGCTCTTTGAATGTGAAGCTGAGACTCTTTAGTTCCGTAGGCAAATATTATTTATTTTATCGAAAAAAAATGTCAATAGTTCTGAATCGTTTAACGAGGATTAGGCACCGATCTATCTCTCAACCACCTGTACAAGCTTTTCACCGTAGCCCTCCCACATTACACGTGTCGTCCGTCCGTCGGCAGTTCTCGAAAAACGCCATCTGGAATTGATACTAGATCTCTAGAAATGCAATTTAATTTAAAAAGTAAAGCTTTGTGAAATGAACAATTTAAAGATTTGAAAAGCAAGTAGGAAGAGTTGGATGTTTGGAATTCTATGCACCTATTTCAACAAAAGCGGATATGAATTAATTGAATTACTATTTTATTGTTGGCAACTACAATGGTGTGAGGCTCTTTAAAAACTTAAAAATTTTGTAAATTGTAATTTTTGGCTCTTTCGACACAAAAGGTTGCCGACCCCTGGTCACTCTAGCACAGCCTCTTTGTCACGGCTCTCAACTTGGACGGAAATCGTCTTCTCACTTCCTGATGTTGACATCCTTGTTCAGTCTAGTCTATCACAGTGCGCACCATCTAGCTTAGAAGAGTGGCAGAGTTATAACAATATCTTCTGGGTCATTATCTTATTAATTAGAAAAAACAAGATATGCAAATAATTTAGCTTCTGATATGGCACTGTACCACAAGTATTACACTTAAACTGATGTTTAATGAAATGATGTGTGGAATAACTAACAAAATATAGTAATAAAGGACAAATAATCCGTTTTATGAATTCAGCTATGCACAATTGTGCAAACTAGAAGCAGAACATGTATGGAACATATAAGTATAGCTGTATAACGGATAGTGATGAGAACTACATTTAATTCGCTTATTTAAACTAAAACTAAGTTTGAACTAAAAAAAAGTAATTAAACTTTTAGTTGATCACTAATTGAAAAAAATAGTTAAACTAAACTAAAAAAAACTTTAGTTAAACTATTACAAACTATTTTGACCATTTTGTAAGGACAAAACAGTCAAACATGAAAAATATCAGGCACAACCAATGTCTTAAACAAAATATAATAAACATTTATTTGTGCGAAAATTCATGAAGACAATGAAACATATAACTCTATGCACATGAAAAAGATTTAAATGTCATTGTATGCAATGTCTTTGTGGGATTTGAATCAACAGCATAAAAAAGCTATTGGTCAAGCATTTCATCAGCCATTCTGCATCTGCAGTTAGTGAGTACTTGAGAGGCCGCACTAAACATTCTCTCTACAGCAGCAAAAATGGGCAGTGTTGAGTTGCTTTTTATGAAAGCCTCAGTAACTGTTGGAAAAGCTAATTGGCTGCTGATTGAATCTGACTTGGCTGCTAAGTAACCTTCCACCTGCAATACACTTAAACCAAATAAATATAATTTAAACACTTATCATGACAAGTATTATGTACAGTGTTATAAATTTTCACTCTAGGATGTGCAGATGTGGCTTTACTAGTTTCATACAGCTTAAACTGTTGCAGGTGATGTTCCAAAAAAAAATTGTAGAATATTTGCTAAATGATTTATTGTTTCTGGTACAGAAAAAGACTAGAAAAAAAATAATTATAAAAAAATTTGTTTACGTGAGATATATGTATTAAAAACAATATAGGTAGTTTATTAATTACCGTATACTAACCTTTATGTGGTTAGGAAAGTTTATTGAGGACAATACATTTCCACTAACTGTTTCATTAACACAAAACTTGCATTTGGCAGTAAAATTTTTGCAATCACTTTTGTTTTCTTTTAATTTCACATCACAAGTACTAACCAGCAAACTGTTCATTGTTTCCTAACAAAAAATATAAATTTATAAAACATCATTACTAGAATGCTTAAATAAATTAAATTAAATTAATTAATAACTAAAAATACAGTCTTCCAGTGCTCGATGTGTCAATAAGTGTGCAAAATAAATAGACAATGAATTACTGCACAAAATAATTAAAAATATATTCTTTCGTTTGTAAGCAGAGAGGTGTCACTGATAATGTGCTTATGTAAAAAAAAAATTAAGATAAGATATTAGCCATTGGCCTCCTTCAGTCGTTGAGCCTCCATGGTTCATCTCGAACATTTTTTCAAATGGCTGTCGAGCCCTATTTTTGAGAGACATTCCCGTCCACATTTATTGCAGGTCAAGGTGGCTTTCGCTTTGAGGGTAGAGAAGCTGGCCATTTTCAGTGTGGCCCGCTTTTCTTCAAGAGCTAGCCCTAAAATAAGTTATACGCATCTACATAAAACAATTGTTTAAGCTGATGATATATTTTTGATATATTGTTGTTTTTTGTATATATCTTTTTTACTTCAATGTTTAAAATGTTACTTTTTTAACAGATGAATTAGGCAATGAAAGTTTTACAACAACACCTAACGCTAAAGGTATGTTTTAGTATTCGTAAAACAACTTTTAATAGTAAGTAGGAAAAAAATATTTGAAGCGAAAATCTACTTACCTTGAAATGTTTTATTTATTAATTTTTTTTTTTTGGAAAGGTTGGGGGGAGGGCAAGTTAACCTTGTTATTTCTAAAATCTTTAATTTTTTTTAAATACTTGTCTTAGCTTAGTATCCTTGCAAACTCTACTCCAGAATTATTTTCCACGTTTGGAATTTTTCTTTTTGGCCTTTCGGAGTGAAAAGATGATAAAGTTGCACAAAATAATGAAAAATATATTCTTTCGTTGGTAAGCAGAGAGGTGTCACTGATCATGTACTTATGTAAAAAAAAAATAAGATAAGATACTAGTCAATGGCCTCCTTCAGTCGTTGAGCCTCCATGGTTCATCTCAAACACTTTTTCATATATCTGTCGAGCTCTATTTTAGAGAGAAACTCCCGTCCAAATTTATTGCAATTCAAAGTGGCTTTCGCTTTGGTGGTAGAGAAGCTGGTCATTTTCCGTGTGGCTCGCTTTTCTTCAAGAGCTGAGGCTCATGTTTTCTTTAGCCCTAACTTAAGGTATACACATCTACATAAAACAATAGTTTAAGCTGATGATATATGCTAGATATATTAATTTTTTAATATTCATTATTTACTTCAATGTTAGATTTTTATCAGAAGCATGTATTTTCTTGGTTTAGGAAGACCAGGTAGTTTCCCAACAACACCTAACGCTGAAGGTATGTTTTATTATTTGTAAAATAACTTTTACATAGTAAGCAGGAAAAAATATTTAAAGCGAAAATCTACTTACCTTGAAATGTTTCATTTACTTTTTTTTTGATAGGAAGGGGGAAGAGAGGCAAGTTAACCTTGTTATTTCTATAATCTTTCATTTTTACAAATACTTGTCTTAGCTTAGTATGCTTGCAAAGTTATCAACTCTTGACTCCAGAATTATTTTCCACGTTTGGAATTTTTCTTTTTGGCCTTTTGGAGTGAAAAGATGATAAAGTTGCACAAAATAATGAAAAATATATTCTTTCGTTGGTAAGCAGAGAGGTGTCACTGATCATGTGCTTATGTAAAAAAAATTAAGATAAGATACTAGTTATTGGCCTCCTTCAGTCGTTGAACTACCATGGTTCATCTCGAACACTTTTTCAAATGGCTGTCGAGCTCTGTTTTGGAGAGACACTCCGGTCCACATTTATTGCAGGTCAAAGTGGCTTTCACTTTGGTGGTAGAGGATCTGGCCATTTTCGTGTTGTAAGCCTTTCTGCAAGAGCTGAGGCTCATGTTTTCCCTAGCCCTAAGATAAGGTATACACATCTACATAAAACAATTGTTTAAGCTGATGATATATGTTAGATATACTATTTTTTATATTTATTATTTACTTCAATGTTAGATTTTTATCAGAAGCATGTATTTTCTTGGTTTAGGAAGACCAGATAGTTTAAAAACAACACCTACAGTTGAAGGTATGTTTTATTATTCGTAAAACAACTTTTACATAGTAAGCAGGAAAAAATATTTAAAGCGAAAATCTACTTACCTTGAAATGTTTCTTATACTTTTTTTTTTATAGGAAGGGGGAAGAGAGGGAAGTTAACCATGTTATTTCTATAATCTTTCATTTTTACAAATACTTGTCTTAGCTTAGTATGCTTGCAAAGTCATTAACTCTTGACTCCAGGATTTTTTTTCCACATTTGGACGAAATTATTCTTTTTGGCCTTTCGGAGTGAAAAGATGATTAAACTTTTATCCCTTTTATTTCTTATAAGCAAATGATTTAGTACAGAATGAACAAGGAAACATGTCCTTTTTATATAGCAGAATTTCTTGTGAATGAGATACGAGCGCCGCATCATGGCAAACAGCAGCTGCCTAATCAAGATACGACGTCTTTTCGTTTTGGTTTTAAGACGTGTCAGGTTGAAAAGCCTACCATTGGAACTAATTTAAATATATATTCCGTCTTCCATGGATTTAAAAGCGCTGGTTAGGACGACTAAGAAAAAGATGCCCAAAGAGTGTTGGAGCCAGTACACATCCTTGTTTTACACTGCTCTTGATGGAGAAATACCTGAAGAAGGAACTTTCAAATTGTACATTACCCTGCATATTTTTGTGAATAGCCGACACTAGTTTCCTTACCCCACCCCATATATATATATATATATATATATTTGAATTTCTTTGAAAACATTAAGACACGCAAAATAGTAATAATCAAATAACATTGTTCTCTTAATATATTGTTCTATTTAGCAAAGAGTTTTAAAATGTTTTTATTGCGGAGTATAAAAGGCACTATAGATAGTACGGTTAAAAACCTTCCTGACCGTAGCATGTGGTATAAACTATTCTATTTTAGATGTTGTGACCATACAAAACGCTTGCATATAAAAGTTTCATTTGCACTCTTGCTGTTAAAATGTTTTTCTATTCTCCTATCCTCAATTTGCATTTTAATTAAACGTTCTTCAGCAGACTCAGTTGAGTCAGTGACCTCGTCCTAGGCGACGCTCATTCACCTTACCCCCCCCATCGGGTACCGCGAGGTAGACCTTGTTATTGATAGGTGCATCGTCTCTTTCTTTTCGGACACGCCTGTAGCACATAAAATAATTCCAACAGACAGTTTGAACTGCCAGTGCGTGCCATTTGCTTTCTTACCAAATAATTACTAGAGGAAACGTTATATTCCAAATGACCACCCTGGTCGACTCCTAATCTAATCGCAAGTTAAAGTGGGCAATAAGCATTCAGCTGTTAATTTCACTTACGTGTTAAGAATTAGAAAGCTCTAAATTTTGTCGAGTCGATCAGGAATGTTATTTTAAATTAGAAGTTTAATTAAACTCGAGACCTCCCAAATTTCGTGGCTATATAAGCGCGGACTTGGACTTAAGCAGACGCTCACATTCAAGCCACAGATTTCTGTGCTTAATAGGCAAGGCTGGAACTTAGCTTCCAAATAACATAGCCACCTGTAGACTAAACAACCGTGCCTGGTTGTTATTGGTGGTCATCTCAGATTGAATCTGCAGTGTCACCAAACCTGAGCCAACGACGCCAGAAACTCCCCCCCCTCTCTCAGCAGTGCCCACTGAAAACTCAGTGCTCACTATCCATTGCCTACGGTCCAGTGCCCAGAGACTTGCCCAGTGTTCAGCGCCTACTGCCCAGTACAATCTGCCCAGTCCCAGGCTCCAGCTGCTCACTGCCCAACATCCTCTGCCCACTACCTACGGTACTGAGATCACCTTCCCCACCGCTGCAGATATACAGATCTACAAGCAGATCATCTCAAGTTCTTCACTCTATCAACCAGAGAAGTCCAGCGGCCAATCAACTACGAAGAAGAAAGATAAGGAACGAAAATAGAGACACTCATCCACTCCTCACTTAGCAATCAGTGATGAAATTAATACATTAAAGACCCTTGTTAATTCTATTTTGTTTTATTAAATAATATATATATTAATAATTAGCCTGTTCAATTTGTTCTCATTGTTAGCTCGTAGTGTGCCTGTTCAGAAATTTACTTATGTGAGCGGGAAAAAAAAACACACACAAAATTACTCCCCCTAGAGTAGACGAACTATATTCATTTATAAAATTAAAAACCTCGCCACAGATGTGCTAAGTAGTAATGCTATTAGATAGACACAACATAAAAGTAAAGTTGCCCTTTCAGACCTTGTGGTCTTTAGAGCAGATGATTCTGTGGCTTAAAGTTAACGAGGGTGTCATGTGGCCGGCACAACGACCAACCGCCTTAACTTTTCCCTACTACTGTCAGGCACCCATTAGAGCTGGATGGTCTTTTTTTTAAATAGATGTCTTACTGTATTACTGTGTATCGTTATTTTTTGTATGTGCAAATGTTTAGCCCACTAATCGTTAAACGTGAAGTAACGTCTATGTAGAAATGTTTTTTTTTTCTCTCTTAGACCTTTTGGTGGCCTTGGGTGTAACAGGTGTGCTTATAGTCATTATAGTGATTGTGAGCGTTCAGATCTTCCGTAGGAGAAACCGAAAAGATACAGGTAAAATAATGTTTTTAATGACTGTAATAATCTATATCAGTTTAAGGAAAAAATAAAATAAAAATCCAGTTTTTTAAATTATTCAATCTATATAAAAATAAGAAAATAATTAACCATAGACCAATACCATAATATTAAATATATAAATGAGTTTTTATAGAGACTTTACACTACCTACAAGTAGATCAAAGTATTTAAAAAATATAAAAAAACAACATTAAATCTATTTTCAATGAATAGACCTGGAAATTTTTAGTTGTAGATTTCGATATTATTCCTGGACTATCTGACCATGATATTATTAACATACATTTTAATAAAAGCAGCAACCAATCTAAAACTATAAAACAAACATGTAGATTATTTTCCGAAATAAATGTAAACTAAACCCAATCGATGCAAGCTACATTTAAATTTCTAAAATCATTTCTATCAGAAATTGACATTAACCCAACTAAATGCTGGTCAAAAAAAAATATAAAACCCAGGTATAATGACAAATAAAAGAGCTCCTGTAAACTAAAAAAAAACAAATACCTATTTAAAAATGTAATGAAACTAAGGCAAAAAAGTCCTAACAAATACCGCAATATTTAACAGCTACAGAACGAATACATAAACAAATTAATATCTGAAGATCCATGGTCATAAAATTCAAGCTAACATTCTTAATAAATATTTAGCATCAACTTTCTCCAGCCACAGGAGACAAAGAGATATTGCTTAATTTAAACCAAGTCGAAATTATAGGAGATATAAGGTACAAGAAAAAGGGACCCAAAAACTATTAGCTATCATAACATCAAATAAAGCTAATGGATCTGATGGTATTTTAGCTAGTGCTGCTCAAAAGACTAAGCTATGAGGTGGCGCGAGTGATCAAAATACTTTTAAGCATCACGTAACAATTGTAGGGTACCAAAGGACTGGAAAGAGGCTACGTCAATATTTGAATATACATCCTCTGTTTGGGACCCCCTCAACACAAGAAAACATAAGGAAACTGGAACAAATACAAAAATAGAGTAGAGAGATTTCTTAACAATTGAATATTCACATTTGATTAGAGAAACCCAATTAGTAAAATTATTAAATTTAGAGACTTTTCAGGACAAAAAATAAAAAGTAAAGGAGCAATTACACATAAAACACTAAACCACAATTTACAAATATAAAAACAAAACCTAATAAAATACTCAGAAAGGCACAAGGATAGAGGCACACTTCTTATTCCATATGCTAGAACAAATTTTATACAAATGCTTCTTCTTCCCTAATGCCTTTAGACTTTACTTTAGAGAATGGAATGGGTTGCCTGAATCAGCCAGGAAAACCAGCGACTTAGCTGAGTTGAATCATTGATAAACATGCAAGAATAAATTGAAACATGAAATGAGTATGAACTAATCATATTCTTTTTTGAAGTAACGCCAGTAATCTATAATATAAGATAGAATATTTGTTTTGATTTTTCAAATTCTTAACTCACAGACTTTGATTTTTATATCTCCAATGGTTAATGCTATTATCAAGGTGACTTAATAGGTTAGTGTAGGACTGTCCTTGAAGTTTGACTTCCTGTTGTGTATAATCAGACATAAATGAATAGCAGCACCAGGGTTAAAGTTACGGTTAGGAATGTTTTCATTGGCATTCCAATGGTCAAAAGGTTAAGTTCGCTTAGTGCGTTATCGCTAGGCGGTGTTGTCGTATCCAGGGTCACTGATTCGAGCCATGGTCATCGCAGTCCCTTTGTTTAGTAGTATTTAACCCACTACTTTCTCTCTTAAAAACTCTGTCCCTGTTGCTGATATTCATTTATGTTAAATATATGTATTTATTACATTTGTTTCAGCACCTAGCTTCAACTCTATATTTGTGTATAATCAGCCTAATTTTTCGTCACACTGTGACCAGTAACGGGTAAAACAACTAAAGGAGCCAATGTGTCCAATAAAAGGATTGCTAATAAAAAAAATCCCTGTGACCTATCACCGTTTGAGTTAATGAAATCATAATATCAAGGTTAAAGGTGCTGGTAGATTGGTTAATGATATGCTATTCTCTACTTACCTAGGCTACCAATTCCAGCCTCTAAGTGAGTAATTGTACTCATGAAAGCAAACTAATTGACTAAATGAGTCACATGTAAACCAAAACAACAAATGAATGAAATTCATAAATAGATATATCAACAAAGGATCACATTCCTAAAACTGCAAAATAAAAAAAAAACAGCTCTAAAGTAGTATGACACTCTAAACTATTCATAGACTTAAAAATTACATAGCATTAAGCAACAAAGATAAAAAATGCCATAGTTATTAAAATGAGAAATTTCTTTTAACCCTAGTAGTTTAGCCTCTAAATACTAGGATTGTAATTTCATTGTGTATGAACTCATTGTAAAAAAGTACCGCACTTTAAGGGTTAAACAGTAGCTTACTTTCTAGGCACACTACCAGTGAAGAAAAGAAAAATTTGTTTTAATGTTATTTTAGTTGAAATTTAAAAACACAAACACACACACACGATTTTTTTGAATATTGTTTAATTGAGTTCTTTTCATTTTCTTCAACAGTTCTTGATGTGAGGTAAGCAAGAATTATTTTTTACGAATCTTATCACCAAGTCCTTATGCCGTATTGTTGTTCTTTCTCTGCTTATCATTCAATTTTTTTTGTAATTCTCATTTCCGTTTTATATTTCTGTACTTATCATTTCTGTGTTTCTTTTTCTTCTCATTAGGACATCAGTTATCCATATTATGAATAATAATAATAAGCAATCATGGGAATGATTGAAATAAATTTGAGAACTTGTCAATGTCTTGATGGGGCCCACAAAAGAAGTGTTTTTACATTAAATATTACGCAAAATGCTGGGGCCCCTAAAGAAGTCAAGTTGAGGTCAAGCCCCCCCTCCCAGGGCCACCAAATGTTGGAAAATTCCTAGCTTCACCCCTGTTTTGATATTTGGGCTATTTTTCCACAGTGTTTAAGAAACTTTAATTACAGGATCTTGGAGGCCTCTGAGTCCACCCAACTCTAATGAATACCTGACATTAGTTGGGGAAAAGTAAAGGCGGTCACGTGAGACCTTCGTTAACTGTAGGCCACAGTAACAGATGACCTTTACATCATCTGCCATATAGACAAGGAACAGTCTTAGGTCCACTACTATTTCTAATTTACATAAACG
>JADKLZ010005243.1:1796062-1809462 GCA_021533235.1 Biomphalaria straminea | reverse complement strand
ATCTTCTTTTTTGAAGTAACGTCTGTATTATATAAGATAAGAAGATATGATCACATGGTCTGAAGGGGAATACCGTATTGTAAAACAAAAAACAACAACAACAACAACAACAAAAAAACAACAACCCAGTTTGGATATTTAATGTTCTGGATGACTTACGTCTAGATAAATGATGGACTACTGTTTTTATCATCTTTATTTCATTTTCTGTACTTATTATCATTTACTATTAATTTGGTGTCATCAGTTCAGTATTTTTTTTTTATTTTCTTATTTGTTTAGTGATCAAGGGAGCTCAGTTTTCTACACAGCAAGAAATGTAGCTGACGAATCTCTATCTACTGTAAGTATTTAAAAAACATTTACAATTTTATCGACATGTTTTGTTGTTACTGCATGTCCGAAAAAAAAAGTCGTTATGAAGTGTTTGTGTGGAAAGAGGAGGGGGGGGTATGTTTCATGTTAAAGATTTATTTAGAGGATAGTAAGATTTCATACAAACTTTTCTTTCCCTAATTTCCATTTTGACAAGATGCAGGCTGGTATCTATCTCGAGTGGTCTTTGTCTAGGTTGATTCAAGACGTTTAACTGTTGAGGCTGAAGCTTATTTCGAACACTTTTGTGATTTCAACTCTTTCTCTCCTCATTGACGATGCCATTGTGAACGTTGATTTGACCTCATTAAACCTCATTGATTTTTATTTATTTCTAAACGTTAATTTGTGTTGCGTAAAAAGAGTTTGCATTCCCCTATAGTTCGATTCCAAATATAATATCTTCTGATAGACAAACAAACAAATTATTGAAGGTTAATTATAGCAGGGTAGTGGAATACTATTGAGTAAAGTAGATAATGAATAATTCTATTAGAACGAGTAAAAAATTACGGAGAGAATGAGATAAAAGTCTTAATGTCTGATTAGGTTTAATGAATGTTTCAGTAAATTGCTTTAAAGCTTGATGGCATTCAAGTTCTGGCAGATCACTGGTTTTCCTGGCTGAACCAAATGAGATTAAAACTTAAGCATTAGCCATGCTTGGAATGATGTAGCCCATTCAACATTTCCCACAGCAGCTGTGATGCCAGTTCTACCAGGGTAAAGCACTCTGCACCGCTAGCTACTTTTGTTTCCAGATTTTTTTCAGGGTTGAGCCTTTCCCTTGTTTGGGTATACCGCAAAGTGGCATAGGTTTGGATGCTAAGTTTTTCTTGTCCAAAGTGTGTAGCCAGGCAAGGTTAACGAGCCCTCCGTACATGAGGCTTATGTATTTAGGCTCCAGTTGGTCATCTTTGCTTTTCATTCTGTCAGAAATGTTTTCACAGGACACCATAATTGAGGCACATATATTTGTGATGTTTTATCAATCTGTTAGAAAATATACAAATGGCTTATATTGTAACTCTTATGTGGTAGTTAATCCCTGTCTTAAACAAACTTTAAGCACTAATGAGGTTTTTGTGGGATTGAGTGATATTTTCTGAATTGCTACATTGTTTTGATGGTGTTTAAAAAGTGTAATTTTTATTTGACCCTTGAACAGAGCTCCTCATTTCGACCTGAGCCCATATATGATGTACCCCCGATATGTACATGTGAAGAGGTAAGACATCTAAGATTATTTCTAAAGTTTACTTTTATTGTTATTAACGTTTTAATTATATTTTTAAGTATAAAAAATATTTAAAAAGTAAATCCCCTTTCAGACCTTGTGTTCTTAAGGGCAGATGATGTTAAGGTAATCTGTTTCTTTGGCTCAAAGCCAAACACGACTGTGATATGTGGCCAGCACAATAATCAAGTGCCTTTACTTTTTCCAACTGATGTTTGATACCCATTAGAGCTGGTTGGACTCAGAGGCGCTCTTAAGATCATTCAGAATCTCTGTCATCACTAAGATTTCAACCCATAACCCCTGGTTTGGGAGCCAAATGCTTTATCACTCAGCCGCTGCTCCTCTCTTAATTTATGCATAACCTTAAAAACTATAATTTCTTCAGGTGCTCTGTGTTTGTGTATAAGGTAGAGCTATTATCTGGTATACATCTGCAACAGTTAAGTCAATACTCATCACTAATTTTGGAATGACAAACCTAGATACGAATATTTACCTTTTTATTAGTCTGGTCCACTTTTATGGGTATCCATTACCAATTACAACAATAACAACCTTTAGTGAGATAGTCCATACTCGTTTATAATTGTGTTGTCAGAATGTGTTCACAACATTAATTTAGTGTGTTTCTTTCAAAGTATATATTTTGTCAGTTCACGTGTCATTCTAAAGGCTGGTATTAGGTTTACCTTCTGTGTTAACTTCACCCTAATCACACAACCTTATTAATACATTCTTTAAATCAATCTGTTTGCAAACATACAAATGGCTTATATTGTAACTGTTACATGCTAGTTCATTCCTGTTTTAAAAAACTTAAGCCCTATGCTGTTGTGGAATTGTTTTGAGTGATATTTTCTGAATAGCTACATTGTTTTGATGGTGTTTTCAAAAGTGTAATTTTTTAATATGACCCTTCAACAGTGCACCTCATTTCGACCTGAGCCCATATACGATGAGCCCCCGGTATGTACATGTCAAGAGGTAAGACCTTTTATTAGTTGACCTGTTGTCCACCTTTCTGGGTAGGTGGGTAGTTGGATAGCCAGGCAAGGTTAATGAGTTGTAATGAGCCCTTAATGCCTGAAACTTGTTTAGGCTCCATTTGTTCACCTTTATGGGTAGGTGGATAGTTGGATAGCCAGGCAAGGTTAATGAGTTGTAATGAGCCCTTAATGCCTGAAACTTGTTTAGGCTCCAGTTGTTCACCTTTGTTTTTCTTCTGTCAGTAATGACATTTCTTCAGGAAACATTACATGAGCCACATATAATGGCCAGGAGTAAGACTGATTGTCAGAGGCCTTCTGAGATATATAGCATTGCATGCATCTAAAATGGTATTAGAGCACTCTTATCCACTACCAATTACAACAATAACAACCTTTAGTGAGATAGTCCATACTCGTTTATAATTGTGTTGCGTTGTCGGAATGTGTTCACAACATTAATTTAGTGTGTTTCTGGCAAAGTATATATTATGTCGTTCATGTGTCATTCTAAAGGCTGGTATTAGGTTTATCTTATGTGTTAACTTCATTCTAATCACACAGCCTTATTGTGATATTCTCTGAATCAATCAGTTTGCAAATATGCAAATGACTTATATTGTAACTGTTACATGCTAGTTAACTCCTGTTTTAAAAAACCTAAGCACTACGATGTTTTTGTGGGATTGAGTAATATTTTCTGAACAGCTACATTGTTTTGATGGTGGTTTCAAAACTGAATTTTTTTTAATATGACCCTTCAACAGTGCACCTCATTTCGACCTGAGCCCATATATGATGAGGTCCCGGTATGTACATGTGAAGAGGTAAGACCTTTTATTAGTTGACCTGTTGTCCACTTTCTGTGTAAGTGAGTAGTTAGGTAGCCAGGCAAGGCTAATGAGCACTTCATTTTTTGAGTCAATCTCATTGCAAATACACAAATGGACTTACATTGTAAACATGCTAGTTTACAAACTTTAGCACTATGAGTTTTTTGTGTTTGTCTGTTTTGTATGATTGCTCTAGCGTTGCTACATTGTTGTTGACGGTGTTTTGAAAACCCTATTTTTTTTTTTTGTTTCTTCTTCAACAGTGCTCTTCAAAAAGAGACAATACTGATTTACTAGATGTAAGACATTTAAGAATATTTCTAGAGTTTAATTTCAATCTTACTATTCTGTTACTTTCATTATGTATTCATACTTAAATCATTTTTCAATATTCCTTTAGATTGCTATGTGTTTGTTTGTAATACTATCAAGTTTTGCTATTTTCTATAAAAGTCCAATGATTTAAAATATCTTTTTTATGGGTTTTAATCATAGACTATAAATTACATGGACTGCCAACTCTGCCCACTAAACAGACAGTAATTTCAATAGCTTACTTGGAGAATTTTCACTTGTAAAAACCACTTCAGCTTAGTGTGAGCATATTGCTAAATGAAGTTCATATTTCTATTACTTTCTACTCTAGTCAGTAGTCACCCATGACAAATTTTATTTAAAACAAAAAATTTTTTTTTTACTAAAGGAGAATACTACTTCCAAAATTCTGATTTGATTGTCAATAACTTTCAAATCGAAGTGGATCTACAAGTGAGATTTTTTGTTTAAATTTCTTTATTGTGTGTTGTATTTTTTTTTAAATAAATGTATCACTTTAAATTATTTGTCATTGTGAATTAATAGGCAAAAAATCACCTTAAGAACATGTTAGATTTAATCCTATGCATAAAATTTATTTACATAAAAAAATTGCAAAGCAGGTGTAATTGTAGAGTACAAATTATTTCTTGTGATTGCATTGAAATCAGCTTTAAAGATGCTGGTCCATTATGGTCCAATAAAATAACATTTTTATTAGCAAATATATATATTTATAACATGTCTAAACTAGTTTGAATTTTTTTTCTCAGCTCCTTATGAATTTTGACAATGTACAGCAAATAGTGGAACACATTTTATATGCTTCCACTTAGACAAACAGCATGGAAAAGTGCTATTGTAATGAGTAGAAGATGCTTGTCATTTAGAGTATTATGTGTAATTGACTTATGAAAGCAAAATGCAACATTAAATTATCCGTCCACACATTCTAAAATGAGGAAAAGAACAGTATAAGATACATTCATTGGTGCATTATTTATACAAAAATGTAGAGTCAACCCAGTCATTACTCCTTTGTTTTTATGAAGCCAGTTACAGTTACCCTGGCGTTAAAAACTCAAGAACTCCCGGTTTCCTAATGGGAGCAGGTGTTAAACCAAGCTCGGCACTCTATTGGTTCTCTTCTCTGTACCGCTAGAAGCACCGCAAAAGAGAATATTTCAATTCTATCGCAGGTCCACGTTCGCAAATCACTCCCGACATGGTTAACTCAACCAGGAAAAGTTTTGTTTAAAAAAAGGAGTCCATGCATCAAAATATGACGACGCTACAATAGCGTGGATTTTATCACATGCAACAACATTATGCAATCGTCAGGCTTCCTGATGGAAGAGAAGAAACAGTGTCACTGCGACATTTAGCCCCCGCTCAACGAGAGTGAGAATCGGAGGTGTACCAACATTCAGAACTTAAAGACTTAGGGCTGGACACCGTTCCTTTTACTCAGTCGCAGGTGTCTATTGACCGTCTGACCAATGGCTACTCCCAAAACACAAGTACAACAGGGGGAAAATGAACAGCAAGAAGTAAATACAAGGGCTGAGTCTCCAGCCTGAGAGCCGCCAATGTCACCAATTCAGAGCGACGGCAGCTTTGGTCCTGGTAGATACAATCTAAGACCAAGAACAAATAGACCTAATTACAAAGTCTAACATTGTATTTATTGGTTTAACTTTATATCCATATGCATAATGTGACTAACTTATGGAATGATCACGTAATTGTGTATTACTGTAACAATACTACAACTTCTGATGTTCTAACTTGATATTTATACCAATATTATGACATTCTTAGGAAATGATTATTGTATAATATGATTTGTTTGTTTATTCTCTATTAATCACATGTTTCACTCAATTGTCCACAACCAGTTCAATAAAACATTCTTACAAGGAAACAACCAAATGGCTACTGTAAGTTCATTCAATATAATGAGAACATATCAAACTAATAAACACACACAGGCCAGGAATGTAATTACCACAATCTTGAATATTTTGTAAAAGAAACATCTAAAACCTAATGTCTGAGGCAAAAATCAACACAGACTTAAAAAAAAAACCTCATATGAAAGAAATGTACACATTCAAATAATACTTGTGTCAGGTAGGGTCATCATGAAAGTAACAAATTTACATAAAAAATCATCATCAAAAATAATCAGTGCACAAAAAATTGAAATAGAAATGAGCAATGTGAACATTATTATTAAATTTTAAAATTACAATGTGACCAAAAGGGTGGTAAAAAATAATTTATAACTCAAGTGGTTGAGGCTAATAATAAAAAAATTAAGCAACTACCATCACCACTGACCACCAGTTGAATTCAGACTAAATGAAGAGAGGGAAATCATTCAGTTAGGACTTTTCTGGCAGAGTTCTATAAAAGCAGATGGACAAAACCAATTCAACAATCATAAAAACTCCAACAACTATGGCTGTGGTTCCAATAGTTTTCCAGTTCGATGTAGGTAAGGATGAAGAACATTAAAACAACCGGTTGTGAAAAGTGTGTAATTCTTGAGATATGAGTTATCTTTGATTGGAGGCTTGACTCTGGGGGGACTGCCTGGGGATGGTATAATGCCAGTGCACTGTAAAATATTCTCAGTTCCTTTGCAGCAACTCTCTGGTACATAGCTGCCATTGTTTAAACCTAGAGAGTACCAAGCAGTTCTCTGGTAAATGTACCAGGAGTCTAAAGAGTCTTGATCCCCTTTGACACCACAACATTCAAACCCTTGTTGTACTGTGTCCCATGCCTCAGTTATGAGCCCAATATGCAATCCAAGTAAACATCTGTAGTCCTTGAAAACACCTAGAAAACCAACAACACTGATAGCTATAATAGCACTTCCTCCAATAATCATTAAATAGGAATCTGCTTTATAGATCTGAGCATTTATTAGCTCAGACAACTGTTGATTACCATACTCAGCCCACAGGGTCCATAGTCCAATGCCTAAGATGCTTATAGCACCTATCAAAACTATTGCCAAGAAGCTTAACAGAGCTATTCTTATTCCTCTTAAGACATTTGGACTAACAGCTTTAGGACTGTCATTCAAATCATACAATTCATAGGCCATAGTAGAATCTATGCTGAGACTTTGAAGAAATGTACGTGCTAGCCGCATGTTTCCACAATTCGCCTTTCACAGATCTAGATTAGAGTCTAGATAATTGTAGATAGATTATAAAACGCGACCTCAAATCAGTGAACATCAGTACTGACCAGTGGGAAGACATAGCTCTAGACCGCACCAGATGGAGAGAGACAGTGACCAAGAAGGCTATGGACAGCGAAAGAGCATGGGCCTCAGCTCTGGAAGAAAAGCGGACAACGCGGAAACTGGCCAACTCCTCTACCACTGTAGCGAAGACCACCTTTAGTGCCTTTACCTGCAATACTTGTGGACGGGAGTGTCTCTCCAAAATAGGGCTCCACAGCCACACGAGGAAGTGTGCGAGATGAACCATAGTCGTTCTACGACTGAAGGAGGCCAATGATGATGATGAATCACATGTTTATGTAAGTATTCTCTAGGGATACTTAGGACTCCTTAGAATCCAACATTGTTTATTTTTATTGTTTACATGTTTATGTTAATGTTCCTCTAACGTCTAGGCGGGGTGAATGTAGTGTAACCTAGCTGTTTACTTTCCGCGTGCGTCTATGCGTCTAGCGTGGTGTCTCGCCCACTGTCCAGTCTTGTCAAATAAAGCCATGCAATCGGCATTCTAGTGGTCATACTTAAGAATTAGATGTAGAGCTTCATTTTGCAAAGAAGTTGATATATTAGCCATGTGGAAATTTGATCTAACAATCTTGTCTGTATGATATTATATATTATTAATTGTTCATACAGTTAGTTTGGACTTAAGGGTTCCAAGACATATATCTATATCCATCCATCCATCTAACTATCTATCTATATGTATATATTTCCTCTTTGTATTTTATATTTGATATACATGTATATATTTGCTTCTTAATTTCGCTATAGTAATGCTATTAATGGTAGTGTTAGACCTGTGTAATTTAATTTCCCTTTTTCATTTAATGCTAGATCTACTATTTTACAAAATGTAAGTTAGCTATTTGGCACGCTATTAATAAAGAATATTTATAGCTTATTGTGGTTAGGGAGGAATGTTGTGATAGTGATTGTATGTAGTATTGTAGGTTCAAGAGTCAGCGATTCCATCGTTTTTTGTTATTTCTTTGGTCCATTGGTTGGGGTGCAGTGGCGTCCCTAGAGAGATAGTTTTTGTTGTCGTTGCCTGAGTTAAGAGACTTTTAGTAGAAGTACAGTACAAGGTAACTCATATTTTGTTGTATATTTAACAGTTTAACATTGGATGGCGTTATTTACTATTACAGTTTATTCTTATCGCTTTATAAAAAATATTCTGTTCTAAATGTAATATAAACTGGTGTTTCTTGTGAGTTCTTTGAAGTGTTTTAACACATGTGTCCGTGTCAGGAGCTCACAGCATTGTGTCTATTTCATAAGTTAGAAAAATGTGAAGAAATTGGATTTTTGACAATTATTATTAATATTAATAGGTGTATATTTCTTAGCGACATTAAAGCAAATAATTATTTACAACACGTTTTACAATGGTTGAACTGTGCTTTTACTTGAAGCATCGTCTTCTAGAATAATTCATCCAACGCAGCATACAAATTATATAGTAAGGAACCAATGGAAAAAAAGTTTGCTAAACAAAATTAAAATCTCCATAATGCTTGACATTCTAGGGAGAATTTGAAACAATTAAAATGGTGCCCAAATGAGGTATTAACAATAGATTGTGAAATGTACTGATATCAAAATATGAGAAACATCAGTATACTTCTAGATCTATCTAGCTGACAATTGTTTGGACAACAAGAACATGTAATGTAATGTAAAAACAAAGATAAATCCAAGTATCGTATAATGAGAGAATGCTTCCAGAATTGTAAGAGCAATAGTTACAGCACATCAGTGGCTCTGTCAGGCAGACACTTGGGCTAGTACACAGCTCTGGGTTTAAGTCTGGCTCTTCCGGTTCACATTCTGTTATATGAAACAAATAGTAGACATTACACTGTCTCGACTATTCTACTCTGTACAACTTCCACTACGTAGTTCTTGTTAATTTTAGGTTTGAAGAGCTAGGTGAGTAGTTGGTTCTCAAACTGTGGTCCTAGAGCCCCAGGTGTTCGCGAGACTACCGAAAGGGGTCCACAGAAAAATGAAAATAATATACGATTTAAATAACTTCTTAGAAAAAGCAAGTTTATTCAAATTTAAAATTTTAATAATAATAAACTCTTATGAACTACTCTAAGTCGACGTAAATCAGAGATTTAGACATACTACATTTGGATATTATTGACTGGGTATAGAGCTCTTGTTGTAGGTTAACAAACTCAGATTTCTTCCACAGAGGAATTTATTCTTATAGAAGAAGATATTATGGACAAACGAGGAAATTGAGCCAATGTTTAATTAAACAACGATGCCACAAAGTCTGGTTACACTAGAATATTGAAAATGTATTTCATGCATAATGAGTCATTGTAAAAACATTTTCATGTTTTCTCGTCTTTTCATTTGGTACCTGGAATTATGAGTGAGAAAGCTAGATAAATGCATATATCTAAAAACAAAACACATGTAAAAAGAGATTATTTATACTCTTTTAGCTGTGGTTAGAATTGTTTTATTTTTGTTTTTAATAAAATATTACAACATGATTTAGATGAGGTGGATGTATGAGTGAATTTATGTCATGCTCAGCGAGTCCGTTCATAGTGGTAACTTGAAGCAGCGCTATGGCATTCCTGTGAAAATGCAGTGATAGTGCAGTGGATACCAAGTCACATAGGTGTGACTGGGAACACTATTGTAGACTCCTTGGCCCACCAGGAAGGGCTAATTCCACCAACTGAACAGGCTGTAAGTCTTCACCATGCCGCGGCTACAATTCAAAGAACTGAAATGTAAAAGTGGTTTGAGTGCTGTGACAAATCCCAAAAAGCCCGTGGGGTCTGGGAGCGCATGAGGCGCCCTGACCGCACTTCCCCGTGGTGGAGGCTGACCAGGCCTGAGCAAGATATTATAGCACAGTGCAGGACAGGCCACTGTCCTGTTGGCTCATACTTTCCACGGCTATGGCCAAATTGAGATTCATGGTGCCCCCGCTGCGGGGAAGAAGAGGAAACCGTGCCTCAAATTCTGTTTGACTGCCACGGATTTGCTGATCTCCGTCTCGACGGGTCTGGGAAACCTAAAATTCTCGACCTGTATGGTGACGCCTACGCACTTCGCAAGTTAGCAGTGTTTCTGTCCAGGGCTTTTGCAAGAGAGGATTTAAGCCTCTCAAGCCCTCACTCAAATGGAGTTTGATGAATGAATCAATGACTTGTGGCAACGTCTAAGAAATTTTGCAAACAATAACATCTGTGTTAAAGGCACAAGCAGTTAACATGCATACAAAGTTTAAACTGTGATTTAATATTTTCTCTGAAACAAAGTCGTTGTCTGCCTTGAAGGGGCTTATTTGATATTTCTTTGTTTCGAAAAGTATTCACCTTTCTAAGCACAATGATACACATTTCTTATCACACGTAGGGTGCACATTCATTGTAAAACAAATGATAAACATTCTCTAACACACAAATGATACAAGCCAATTGTGTACATTCTTTATTACACAAATGATACAAGCAAATGGTACACATTCTTTATTACACAAATGATACAAGCAAATGGTGCACATTCTTTATTACACAAATGATACAAGCAAATGGTGCACATTCTTTATTACACGAATGATACAAGCAAATGGTGCACATTCTTTATTACACAAATGATACAAGCAAATGGTGCACAATCTTTATTACACGAATGATACAAGCAAATGGTGCACATTCTTTATTACACAAATGATACAAGCAAATGGTGCACATTCTTTATTACACGAATGATACAAGCAAATGGTGCACATTTTTTATTACACAAATGATACAAGCAAATGGTGCACAATCTTTATTACACGAATGATACACGCAAATGGTGCACATTCTTTATTACACAAATGATACAAGCAAATGGTGCACATTTTTTATTACACAAATGATACAAGCACATGGTGCACAATCTTTATTACACGAATGATACAAGCAAATGGTGCACATTTTTTATTACACAAATGATACAAGCAAATGGTGCACAATCTTTATTACACAAATGATACAAGCAAATGGTGCACATTTTTTATTACACAAATGATACAAGCACATGGTGCACATTCTTTATTACACAAATGATACAAGCGAATGGTGCATTTGGGATCAAATGGGAGTGACTTCCAATAGCCCGTAGGCCGTAGCTTTTGAGGAAGAAACGTGGCACCACTAAAAGCGTTGAGTCCATTGAGCGTAGGGCTGTCTTGGGCCTGGGGACATATGGAGTAATCAGTTCGCTAAGGTACAAGGGCATCTCATTGTTGTATATACACTGATGGCAAAGTGTGGCGACATTGTAATCGATTCTTGCTTTCACGGGAAGCCAATGGAGCTTGCGCAACAGTGTAGTAGCAGAATCTCGTCTTGTTTTTCTAAAAAAAACTGTTCGTGCGGCGTTGTTCTGAATACGTTGTAGCTTGGCTATTTTGTCATCGGGTATACCTGCTAGTACGGCGTTGCAATAGTTAAGGCGGGAGAGTATGAATGCGACAGCTAACGTTTTTGTTAACTCCGTTGTTAGATATGGTCGGATCTGGCCTAATCTGCGCAGCTGCAGATAAAGACCCTTGCAGAGCTGCCTTATGTGTGGGTCGAAAGATAGTGTTGAGTCAAAGAAAACTCCAAGATTCCGCACTACATGGACATAAGGAACCTGGCAGTTCGTGATCAAAAGAGAATCTGTGCTCTTGTATTTTGAGATGTTTTTCCGAGTGCCAATCTTAATTATTTCTGTCTTATCTTCATTCATATTGAGCTTAAATATCTCACGTATAGTCGAGACCAATCATTGCAGAAACTGGGCAGTTTACACAGATAGTTCGTTGCAACGTCACAATTTGTAAACTCGGCACTCCTTGACAACGATCACTATTGCCTCTTGCTTAGCGACCAATTATCATCATCCGCTACGATAGAAAATAACACTAGCACCTGAAGTCGCGCCTCTGAATTTCAGCATGCAAAGTAAAAACTTACGGAGGTTGTAACAATTTGTGGATTGTGTTACAGGATCATCTTTCGTCATCGAGAAGTTCATAGAAGTCAAATTCATAAAACGCTGGTTATTGGTGTATATGTGTTTCGTGTGTGAATGTTAGGCGGACTTCACCCATCCTCGGGATATCATGTCGCCTGTATAAGTTTTGCTTGATATCCTTTTAAACATTAAAGTTCCAAATTGTGTTATAAGACTGGCAAAGAAAATAACAAACATTGTTCATCAATATGAATCGATGGATCGTTTTCTGTACTTACAATCGATAGCCTTACTATCTTACTGTTGTAGATGAACACAAAAAACTTTTTTTTTTCATTACATCTATATTTAGACATCGTTCATTTTTATAGTTTTTAATGACATTTAATTTTAATTTATTTCTAGTTACAATTTTGTCATTTAAATAAAAAAAAAAATACATCAAATATTGCTCATTAAATGATTTTTAAATTATAATTTGTTTGATAAAATGATCACATAATGAAAGTATCAGGGGATGAAATGACCGGGGGATGAAGTGACCAGGGGATGAAATGACCGGGGGATGAAGTGACCGGGGGATGAAGTGACCAGGGGATGAAGTGACCAGGGGATGAAATGACCGGGGATTAAGTGACCGGGGATTAAGTGACCGGGGATGAAATGACCGGGGATGAAGTGACCGGGTATTAAGTGACCGGTCACCGTTGTTCATATTTGCATCTATATTGTTATTGTACTGTAGTTACGCTGAGGATGTCACTGGTAGTCAAACTGAATTTCCATTTGATTGGATCAATAAAAATTATCTGATCTTAATATTCACGACTCTAAAAAGCAATCACGTAAATAGATGTGCGAGTTTCCGTCTTTTCAACAACACGTTTATAACTTTGCCTCTCTATCAGGATCTAAATTACAACTTTATATTATTAAGAGTTTAAAAGTCACAGTCAATGCAAACCAGTGCAGACTAATTAACTACCTTTGGGTGAAGTTAACTGGGTGTTACTTGTGGTGGTGCTTGTTGTACTTGTGGTGGTACTTGTGGTGGTACTTGTGGTGGTACTTGTGTACATTCTTGAGCAGTAGTCACAGCACAGTGATCGGTTTGTCTGACAGATACCAATGTTAGTACACAGTGCTGGTTTGAAGTCTAAGTCTCCTGGGGCACAATCTGCAGAGAATAACAAGCAAAGAGCAAAATAAAAATACTTAAAAAAAACAAACAAATCTCATATGAAGTGTAAAAGTAAAAGTTCACTTCTCAAACCTTTCAATCAGGGGCGGCCCTAGCAGTGCGCGGGGCCCTGGGCGAGCGTCATGTGCGGGGCCCCTAGCCGTAAAGGTAGACTATATATATATATATATATATATATATATATATATATATATATATATAT
>JADKLZ010005243.1:1758974-1776478 GCA_021533235.1 Biomphalaria straminea | reverse complement strand
TATGTATGTATGTATGTATGTATGTATGTATCGAATGGAAATCAAAACCGCGTGACCAATTTTCATTAAACTTGGCAGAAATGTTCCTTGGGTACCAACTTAGGCCGTAGTGTATGTATTTTAGCCCTAAAACAAACGTAAGACCCTTAAAAAAAATAAAGTTGACCAAGTCTATTACAACTATACTATTTTATGGATCTAGGCCATAGCTTCTTGATGAGACAAGATAAATAGGTCACACATGCGCACAGATGACAATGACTAGGTCTAGAGGCTAGGTCTAAATAAGTTCTCATTCAAGAAAACATATTTTTTTACTTTTACACACAAACACACATATAAGTGACTATTCATTTCAGTATTTAAAGAAAATTAATCTTCAAATTTGAATTAAAAAAAACTTTTTGTACATAAAATCGTTCGCTCTAAATGTAAAAGGCTTTGATCGACTTTTGACATACTTTTCGGAAACTTACGGCACTATTAGGCCTACATCTACATGTGTCGCGCAGTGGTACAAATGAAATGAACGTCATAGGTCATAATTATAATATCTCGCATTATAAATGTATATTATTAAAGTAATAAACTATTTACATAATACAATTTACTTTTTATTGAATTTTTTTATAACATTTAAGCCTTCAACTACCGATTCGGTTTAACTTTAAGTCTTTATTTTAATTTACTTTTTTTTCTTTCAGATTTACTTACTTATGCGCATTTAGACCTGATAACAACGCGGTTATTTTATCTAGATCTAGGTCACATCTAGGAAGCTAATGTGTCACACAAGTTTTTATTTATTGACTACATTGCTGTGACATTCAAATTGTTAGGATTCAAGAGCTATACAAAATTAAACTCACTATATTACATAAACAATTACATTCACGCGTTTGATTTGCTTTTAAAATATAGACTAGATCTATTGTATTGTTGTTGTTTTTTTGTTGCCTACACGGCTAACACAATATTCACCAAGGCAACGCGTATTGAGTTCACAAACATTCAGCTCTAAATAAAATAAAAACATTGTTGGCTTTTTACGAATAAATGAGTTATTTTTGGATTTAAATCATTGAGAGTTCAATATTTTACTCTCTTAAATTTACGGTTGAATTACAGTCCATTCATTTCATATTTTAATCAAATTAACATTGAATTTTGTTTTCTAAAGCATTTTTTACATGAATGCAACTATACCTAATATCGCGTAAAATAAGGTCAAGTTTCTATTTATAGCTCCATTAATGATTTCTATTTTAACATGAATCTCTCGCATTCGCTTTACTTTAAACATTATTATTTTCTTTGTTTCTAATGCACAATATCACTGACTACATCGGCAATACGCAAATTAAGACCCGCGGGCAGCGGGTAATATCTGTCTAGTCTATTATATGCATTATTGCCATGATTGCCCTTAAATCTACTAGATAATTTCGAAAACTCCTACCCTCGAACTGACTCATTGATAAAGAGATCTCTTTAACTGCAGTACGGATCAGCAGGAAATGTCGTACACAGTTTTTTTTTTAAGTCTAGGTACAAAACATTAGAGCAGGCATGTCAAACTCAAAATGTATATGGGCCGCATAAAAAACGTACTATGACCCGAATGCCGCAGCAAAAACAAAAATCAGCTGCAAAACAACCTATTAGTTTTATGTAAATTAGAAATAATACATTTGAATGCATATTAATGACATACCTGTCCCTTAGCTAAATTTGTAGTACTATTTGGTAATTAAAAATTACTACGATTACGTATTATTTTCTTTCATCTGATGCTTCACATTTTTCAGGGATACAAGTTAATTAATGACGGTTGAAGTTTGTGCACCACTGACTCTTTCATCTCTGATGTCAAATTTTGATCAGATAATCTCGAACGGTGAGACAGCTTTCATTATGGAAAAAAAAACTGCTCACAGAGATCAGTGCTTGCAGACAAAGCAAGAATTCTGGCTGCTAATTTCCGCAATTCAAAGTACCGTTCAGGGTAAATAAGCGTACAATTGTGGCACAGCTCATTCTACATACTTTGATTTCAACAAAGACTCTGACTACTTTTCTATTAGCTCTAGTTGCACATTACCAACAACATTTTCAGAATCAAATGAGAAAGGAGATACAAACAACGAAAATTCTTGCTCGTATGAAACGAAGTCACGAAAACGGTCATTGAAAGCATCTACTAACGATTCTAGGTTGCAACCGTATTTAATCTTTTTATTATCTATTTAAACTTTTTTGTTCCTGACACGTTGAGAAGTGAATAGGATTTTATCTTCATATTTGGTTTCCCCACAGTCATAATTTGTTTGAAAGCATTTCACATTATTTCACACAGTTGTGAAAATTGTCTTTACTTTGAAGTTTCAAATTCAAGTCATGCAGGTGACCAGTGAGATCAACTGCAAATGCTAAATCCTGAACCAAATCGTCAGTTTGAAAATGTTCAACATGTTCACCTTTCATGTTCAGAAACAATACAATTTTCTTATGAAGTGGACAGAATCTCTTCAATACTTTATGACAGGAGAGCCAAAAGACTTCTGTGTAGTAGGGAAACAGAATGTCATCCAGAAACATTGAAAACTGGCGAAGATTAAAACCACGGGCACGAATAAAATTGAGTGACTGAAACCGGTCTTATGACATGTTGGAACTGTAATTGCTTTGCGCAGAATGTTTCTTGGAAATGATGCACTGAAAATAATCAAATTTAAAATTAGCATCAGTCTCTCTTATTTTCGCAAGTAGCTTTGCATCAAAACCAATTCATTTCATGGTTGTGATCCATCCGTTGTTAGACTAGCTAGCTTTACCAAAGGTAAATTATACTGCAATAACAACTCCTGTTATTTCTCAAAAACATCCTCGCTTGTTGTGGTGTGAAGCAAATAACATAGCTCAAGTATCTCATGTATCTCAAAATTCCTATCACAGGCCTTATGAATATAGCCAACTGTGCTACACCAGTTACATCCGTTGACTCATATAGAGCCAATGAAAAGAATTCAGAATAAACCATTTTGTTCTTTAATTGTTCACGCAATCTAACTGACATTTCATTTATTCTATTTGTCACAGTGTTCCTAGTTAACTCTATTTCTTTGAATGCTTTCACATTTTCTGGACAAATTACTTCGGCTTTAACGACACACTCCTTCATAAAATCACATTTACTAAATGATTTGCTATAGCTAGCAAGACGCACTCTCGTTGTTCAATTTAACAAATACTCTTTTTTCAACTCTTATAAACTCTTATTTTCCAGTGTACCCAGGTAATAGTTTAAAAATATTTCGATAATTTTTTAGGTGGCCAAGCGGGCCGCATGCAAAGTGGTTGCGGGTCGCATGCGGCCCCCAAACGCCGTGTTTGACATGCCTGCATTAGAGGAATATCACTGAAGTGCTGTAAATAAGCTTCGTAAACAAAATATAAAAATTAAAGTACCCTTATAAAGTACCCTTATAAAAACTAATGTGTATGGGTCATCTCTTTTTTATGGCTGTCAGTTAACGAGAATATCTTGAGGCCTATTATCAACATTCTTAACAATTCCCAGCTGATTCAGGTAGCCATTGGAGTCGGGTGGACTCAATAGCGTGTTCGAAATTTTACTAACCTGTCTATTGAAAAGAGAAAAGTGTAGAAAATAAAATTATTTAAAACAAAACAAATAAAATAAATTGTTCTATCAGTATATGATTACCTATGCCCTAGTATATGTGCTGCTATTTTTATAGTAGGTCCTATGAGATCTTCTATGACAGAACAACGAAACTTTTGTTTTCGGCACATCGATCCCGAAAAGGTGAAACCTGGAGGAAGATAAAATGGCGCTTTTTAGAACATAGCGGGGACATTTTTGGACCGGTTCAGTCGGTGGAGGATTGGAGTGATATCTGGGAGAAGGTTTTACTGGCCACTTTTTTTAAAAACAATTAAAACCAAGAAAAATGGACAAAGTCATTAAAATAAATAATTGTATTAAGCGTAGTTGTAGGGGGGTCAGTTACTTTGAATTAATTTTTCTTAGTAATTCTAATTAAGTCATGTAAAAGAAATTATTGTGCACAATTTTAGCTTGCCCAGAGATAGTGTATGGGAGAAATAACGTGTACAAACTTTGTACCAGACATAAATAATGAGTTGATATAAGCTTTGTAACAAGCAATATATATCTATATAGCATCTATATATATATATCTGTGGCATTTTACGTCTCGCGGTATACATATATTGCTCTTTTTGTCTCGGAAGGCAATGAATGCGCCCAGGTGAGTCACCGGCTTTGGATTCGTCCTGAGACAGGGCAGAATCTGGAGTGACTCATCAAGCCAATTCTGGAGCGGCAGAGTTTACCACAGTTCTTGCATGTATATGCATCTGTCCTAGGGCTAGCTGACAGAGTAGCTTTCTTTCTCTTTCTCTTGGCTGATGCAGATTGGTTTCTTTTCCATTCGGCGTCACGTACAGTCTGTCTACATGTTGTTTAGTCTTGGGTTATCTCCTTTAACATACTGTTGTAACCCTGCCTTGCACCAGGACTTGTGGTGGGCCCGAGCGCACTAGTGAACAGAGACAGGAAAGACAATTGGGATAGATCTGGCTGCAGTGTTATTGTTGTTATGATTCGAGAACGTCCTTTGTGCTATGAACTGTGTGGAGGACCAGGGGCGACACTGGGAATGTGTCGGTGGTCTGCAGTGGTAGTTTAGTGGCAAGTAGGACATTCTGGGACCTGATAGCTGGAGTCCATGCTTGTTAGTTTTATAGTGTTAATAAAGCCTAGTTACTTGTTATATACTGCCTTCCGTTGTGTTGCCTACTTTAGAAATTATTACAATACTTTGGTCGATGCCTGTGGTTCTCATGTCTCGCTTGCAGACATCTCTCCAAGTAAGTCTTGAACGGCCCTTGGGTCTGACTCTCTATGCAAGCTCAGCGTATAGGATGTGCTTAGGGATCCAGCGTAGTCTTCTCTGTTGAAGGAGAGCATAGATGCTCTGCATGTTGGCCCGTATCAAATTGTGCTGATTGGTGACACGATACCTCCAGGAGAGGCACATTATGCGTTGCAGGCAACTTAGGTGGGAAAAAAAATATTTTAAAAAGACAGTACCTCTATTATTAAAATTTAAATATAGTAAAGTAACAAAAAATAATGTAAATAATTGTTTCGTTTAATTCAGTTATCTAAACCGTGAAACCGTCAGCGGCTAAAAGTTTCGCATTTCTTTTATTCGGTCAACTATGAAAATTAATAATTACAATGTTCCATATATGGAAATCTAGATCTAATACAACACCTAAAGTTCCGATATAGAATATTTTAGAACTCAAAAGATCTATTTTAGATCTACTTCTAGATCTGGAATCTAAATCATCTAAATGTAATCTAGATAAGAATTGGTCTACGTAAAAATATAACCAACGTTTATAAACTTCAATAAAATTGAAGCAACTTTACATGTACTCAGCTATGGCCTAATTACGGTAATATGGCTGACTACGCCATGTTGGCTTTTGCCTTTTACGTCTCCAGCCAAATTTATATTTGACTTTTTTTTTCACTTAAAAAAATTATAACCATAAATCTAGCGTTTTTCCCGTGTAGCCAACGAGCTAGCAATTCTTTTCTCAGCGATATGCATCCTTTGTTAAATTTCTAAGAAACTCGTTAGATGCGTTTTTGAGATCAGCTGTTTAGGTTCCTGGGTTCAGATTCCATTAAATTCTGACTTGAATGGGGCTATTGTAAAACAGGAAAGGTTCAGAAATAACGTGTACAAGACTCCACCCAGACGAACAAACAGACAGAGTTAATATAAGAATTGCAATAACTTTAATTTGAGATTTAAATGGTACTTGCCGTCGGTTTCATTTCTTATTGTACCCGAGCTGTCGTAGGAAAAGAGGTCATATCTGTAACATATAAATGGATAAGTGATTATTCTCCACTCATCTGATAACGCCTCTTTCGTTCTTGTAGTTTAATAGCCATAGACCAGATAAAAAAAAAAACGATCAGAGAAAGAAGCACTTTGATACAAGTTAAAATGACGAAAAAAAAAACATGTTAATTGATAAATAATGTGATTTCTAGATTCATAATCATTTGATAAGTTGACGCGTCTGCACTGAGCCGTTCATTGAAAAAAGAATAAAAGATGTACACATCTTCAATGCAGGGACTTAGCTAGTAATATTCCATCGTTTGGAGGCACGGTGGGAGCTTGAACTCTTTGAGGACCCTGCATTTCGCGTAACGGTTAATTTTCAATGTAAAAAAAAATTATTCGGGGGCCCTAACAATTTAGGGCTCGGGGGGGATTTTCGAATTCCCCCCTCCTCCCCCACCCTAGCTACGCCACTGCTTGGATGTTTTAAAATTCTTACAAATACTTATATATTTTCGTGTTAATAAATGGAATTTGGTTAGTGTTTTGTTGAATGGCATAATTAGTGCAGCCCTTAACGGTATCACTCAAAAGTATCCGCCCCTGTCTTTACATTGTTTCTACCAGACGAGTTAGTCCCACCCTCGCTGCGTTCTCCGCTCTACAACTGTGAGTAACTTGTAGTTGACACTCTACTAGTGAGTCCCTCTACAACTGTGAGTAACTTGTAGTTGACACTCTACTAGCGAGTCCCTCTACAACTGTGTGTAACTTGTAGCTGACACTCTACTAGCGAGTCCCTCTACAACTGTGTGTAACTTGTAGCTGACACTCTACTAGTGAGCCACGTTTTCGTCTCAACTTGTATATTCTGTATATTCAAAATTTGGAAGCTCTCACGCTGAACCCTACTTAAACCTTAAATTACGCTAACAAGCTGTACGAGTTTTGTTTATTATTCACCTAACGACTCAAATAGTTTTCCATACTTTTTGTATCCAATATTATTATTATAGCTTTTATATAGCGCTACTTTCATGCTTATAGCATGCTCAGAGCGCTTTGATCCAATCTCATTTGTGGACCAGTGGGGTGAGGGGGTATCTAGGAGTTGGTTTCCCGTGCTGCCTTTGGGCGCTCAGTAAACACAACTCTGCCCGAGTCGGGTGTCGAACCTCGATCCCCCTTCTAGGTAGCCAAGCAAGCCAAGCTCAAGCCGCACTTAGCCTCTCGACCACGCTTCCCAATACATCCCCCTTTGCACTATTTCCTTCTGCATATATTTCTTATGTATATATTGAAGTAATTTTCATTTTTTAAGCAGCCCCCGAAAGGAGAAAAGCCGCTATTAGTTTTTGTGTGGTCTGTCTGTCTGTCCGTCTGTCCCGTTAAGAGCTCGTAAACTAGAAAAGATATTAAAAATCCGACATCATGATATTTTAGACCATTCGTATTTCTGATGCGACGGCTACTTTTTACTTTTCTTACAGGGAAAAATTTTATGTTTAATTAAAATCAACTATGCAAGCATTTTTTTTTCATATAAATACACAAATTTTACACCTATTCAGTATTAGTAGTGTTCTGTTGTTACAGATTAATAATAAGTTACTGTAAACATTCATAAATAATAATAATAATAATAATAATAATAATAATAATAATAACAGAGACTGTATTTGTCAAGATAGACATAGAAAACTATCTTTTTATGTCCGTTCACTTCTTCGCTTTCGCAAAAAACATACACAACAAACAATGACGCAATATCATGTAATATTAGCGCAAACAGTAACAAACACGGGAGACTATTTATTAAGGGAGATAAATATTTATCATATTTTGAACACATTTATGCAAAGGTTTTAGATTTTTTCTAAAACTTTATTAGTAAGTTGTGTAATCTCAGTCCTACAAATAACCTACATTTGCTAAAAAAAATTGTCAACTTTTATTTTTAAAGATGAAAATCTACTTAGTATGCAAACAAGAGGGATTTAATTTAAACCAAGTTTTTTAAAGCAGTGTTTCAAATTATACACGTGAGCTACAGTACAATGTTATACATCCGAAGCACTCAAGATTTCATTTCTTGAGTATTAAAATGAGAGATTGACCCTTTACAAAACAATTAAGAATTTCTACATCAAATAGAAAATCATTCAATAACATCACACTTTATCTTCGCATTCTCTTCATGGGGTTTGCAGGACATGTTCTCAGACAAAATGAACTACGCATACCAAGAGTTGCGATGACATGGAGGCCAATACGAGGAAAGCGCAAACAGGGACGTCCTCGTATAACTTGGCGTCATACCTTCATGGAGGACCTCAGAACAGTGGACACCAGGTGGGAGGAGGCTTCAGACATTGCCAGTGACAGATCTTTGCAGAAACAGCTTTCCGCCCCATGCGACTAACGGCGCGGGAGGACCTAAATCTAAGATGTAGTCACCTTCTCCTATCAGTTTGTCTTTTGGACAGTTGGGGCACAACACAAGATCAGTCAACCGTCTTTCTCCATTCCTCTCTTTCCTTTGCATTTGATAGAATTTCATTCACTGACTGACCTGTCAATTCTTTGATGTTTTCTTCCCATAAGCTTCCTCTGACTTCCTCTTCATCTTCTTCCTGGTACTGTTCCTTATAGGAAGGTCTTTATATGAGGACCTTGTGATGTGGCCATAGAGTTTGAGTTTACGTTTTTTGACCGTGGTCAGCAGGTCATCAATGACTGTATTAATCCTGTTTCTAATCTCTTCATTCGTGATGCGGTCTTTGTAATTTCCACCTAGGATTTAACTCTATCTCAATAACCATCTGTTCATTGAATACATATCAATAGTAACAATGCACTAATATTAGCATTAATAAATCTCCGTATCCTGAGATAGAAAGTCGTAAGTCGAACAATACAACTGTATCTCTAACACTTTCAACACAGGCACGTCTCTTTTTTTTTTTGTGTATCTTTTTGTAATTGTGGACAGTTTATAGCTAACAGTTTCTTATAGTTTATAGCTAACAGTTTCTTATAGTTTATAGCTAACAGTTTCTTATAGTTTATAGCTAATAGTTCTTATAATAGGCTTGTCTTCGAGTCCGAAGATTAGTGAGGAATACAGTGTTTCCCGTGGCTGTGCAGTCCCAGCTGTGACCTACATATTTTGCCACATCCTGGGCAAGCAAAACCATTGTCCGCAGGTGGTCGGTTTAGATTTTCTTTTCGTCGTCTGCGTTTGTCCTCGGCGGCAGATTTTCTTTTGGTCTCAAATGTGTATCCCGCGGCCTTTGTGAGTGACCTCCAGCTGTCTCGTTCCGACGCCGCATGCAGCCAGGTGCTCTCCTCTATGTCAGCCAAGGAAAGTTGACGCCTAAGCTGGTCTTTGAAGCGTTTCCGTGGGGCGCCTCTGTTACGTCGACCACCTTTTAGCTCACCAAAAAAGACTGCCTTTGGCATACGTTCGTCTCCCATACGGGATACGTGCCCTGCCCAGCGTAGCTTTAGGATCATAAGAAGTCCCTCTATACTGTCTATACCGGCGTTCGCAAGAACATCGCTGTTTGTAGTGCGGTCTTGCCATCGTATGTCCATGATGGAGCGCAAGCACCTTTGGTGAAAGCGCTCAAGGAGTCTTAGCTGTTTTCTATATAGTGTGCATGTCTCAGAGCCATATAGAAAGGTTGAGAGAACCACCGCCTGGTAGACATTTATTTTTGTAGGTAGGCGGAGCGATTTGTTCTTCCAAACTCTCGCCTGAAGGCGTCCAAAAGCGCTACTGGCCCTGGCCAGACGGTTATCAACTTCCATTGAAAGTGCTGCGTCATTTGACACTATGCTACCAAGATATGTGAAGTGGTCTACCACGTTAAGGGGATGCCCGTTTACTGTGATCCTTGGGGCTGAGTATGTTTCATTGGGTGACTTCTGGAACATGACTTCTGTTTTCCCGAGGTTTATAGATAGACCGAAAGAGGCGGCAGCGTAGGTAAATTCGTTTACCGCGTTCTGGAGGTCATTTTCATTGTGAGCTAGCAGGGCGCAATCATCGGCATAGAGAAGCTCCGTTATGACCATCTCCTTTGTTTTTGTGTGGGATAGTAGACGTCGGAGATTAAACACGCTGCCGTCACAACGAAACCGGATGTAGATGCCTTCATGCAATCGCTGCCTCATTTGACCCAGCATTACGCCAAAGAAGATAGCGAACAGAGTAGGGGCAAGTACACAGCCCTGCTTCACGCCATTTTCTATTGGGAAGTTCTTATATTCTTTCTGAAAATATACCTGCCTATTTAACTGCATGAACGGCCACGTACGAGGGTCGATTTTGAGTTTGTGTTTCTACACAAACTCTCTTTGTAATTTTGTTTATTGAAAGTTATCTCTGTGTCTGTTTCATTCATCTTATATGCGTGCTGGTCCAGGGCTCGTTGCTAAAACTCCTTGGAGCAAGCGACACCGACGTTAAATAAAGAATAAAAGTTACTCAAGCGTCGAAACGTAATTTACGATGGGCGACAATTGTTATACCATTTATATTAAAATTTAATATTGAAGATAATGTAAAAATAACATACAATTAATAATTGGAATAGCTCTTTAACTATTAATAGAAAAAAAAAGCTACGGTCTTTACAAGAAATGTGAATCAAAATGATACGTTTTAACCAATTAAATCTCAAAATGAATTCATCAATATTAAAAACACTGCTTTTCATATAAAACTAATGCAAATAACAGTCAACAAACTCTACGAGCGTAGCCAAGAGGAGTTTAACATCCCTAACGCTAAATGTCTTTGAGTTTTAAACTCCTCCAGCCAGTTTTTAAGGTTTAAAAAAAAACTGTGTCTGAGTTAAAGCAAACTACGGTCACTAAAATCTATAAGCGTTACTTCCTTTTAAAAAAAAATTAAAGCAAGCTACAACCGCTGAATTCCATGAGGGGTTTTTAAGTTAAACCCCTCCCAACTTTTAACCAAAAGAAAATCAAAGCTATAATTACATTTTATGAGCGTAGCTAAAAATATTTTTTGTCGTTACCATCCTCCGTTCCAAATACTAATGCAAAACTATAGTCACCATTGTCTACCAGTCCCAAGTGCTGTGAATAGCAGATTTGTTTTTTTTACCTTCACAATTTTAATAGAAGAGTGGCAGGGGCATGCGCGGTAGATATCGCAGTTATTAGGGTAACTGCATAGTTAATATATTCTACTCTGATAGCACTGCTGCGCATAGTTTGATGACGTCATTTGTGTTATTTTTATTAGCGCCACTTTCATCACTATTGATGACGTCATTGTCTTTATTTTTTTTATTCCTTTTCGTTTTCTTGTGTAGGTTAGTAGATTGCTCCCCTTTGTTGCGTGTTATATTTTCTTGTGACGTAGTGCTCACGCGCTACGACTTACGTAGTGAATCGTCTGTCTGTCTCTTTCTCCATCTTGTGTTGTAGAGGCTAGACGTCTTTTATAAGAGCTCTTGAATTCTCCTTGTACTACGATACTGGATAGCCTTATCGTTGTGCCTTCGTTGATATGCTTGAATTGGATTATCTTGACCCCTGTTTAGGGTGAGTTTTACTTTCTCATTGTATAGTTTATTCTAATAGATTGGATCGTATTTGTAATTCTATATGTAGACTAGAAGATTAGAAGACTTCGTTCTTTTATCTTTCTACAGGGTATAAGTTTCATAGTTCCCCTTTCAGACCTTGAAGTCTATAGGGCAGATGATTCTGTGGCCCACGGTTAACGAGGGTGTCATGTTGCCAGCACAACGACCAACCGCCTTTACTTTGCCCTAACTAATATCAGGTACCCATTAGAGCTGGGTGGACTCAAGGGCACCCGAAAATCCCGAAATAAAATTCCCAGTCTTCACCAGGATTCGAACCCGGGGACCTCAGTACGGAAGCCAAGCGTTTTACCGCTCAGCCACCGCGCCCTCCTATAAGTTTCATGTTTCAGTCTAATTCTCAGCTTTGGACTATTGAACTAAGTTTCGTCTTAGTTTGTATTTTTGCCTGGTGTTCGTTTGCAAGTCCGAGGTTACAGATTCGAGACTGCGGGTTGCTTTGTCAGACCTGTTGCGGTTTATGAAGTTCTGAACTGTGTTGGCTTTATTGTTGTTGTACTTAATAATAACAATCCTTGTTACATTCTAAACTTTTTTTTCACTGAATGACAAACAACTACACACATAGTAGAAATCGCATCACGAAATACGAAATAAGGTCAGTACACAGGCTAACAAATGTAAACAAACACTAAGGGGTGACAATCCAAGCAAGCAAATTCACAACAATCGTGAACTCTGATGCTGATAATAATCCAACAAAGACCTGACAGTAGATACCTCAGAATATCCATTTCTTTGAATTTTTAAATACCGGATATAAGGCTGGGCGCCGAACTCCAGAAGATGAGCTTACAGCACGTCCCCAGATCCCCTAGCTGGCAAGGGAAGTGTGTCTACTGTCTTTCCACTACCTCTCCTGTACCTTTACCTATGCCTTAGTCTGTTGGACCGTTGGGGCACCACGCAAGATTCGTCATCTGTCCTTCTCCATTCCTCTCTGCCCTTAGCCTTAGCTAAAAACATTCATTGGTATGCCCGTCCACTCTTTCATGTTGTCCTCCCATCGCTTTCTCTGTCTGCCTCTTCTTTTTCCCGGTACTGTTCCCTGAAGGAAGGTCTTTGCAAGCCCCGTAGATGTTTTAATGTGGTCATGGATTTTAAACTTTCTTTTTGTTTAACAACAGTTAGCAGGTCATCAAGGGGTCCGATCGCTGCATCAAGAGTACGAAAGACCCCCGAAAAAATGACTTATTGTAATGGAGATTAACGCACACACATACACACACATCCATTGACATCTTGTAATGCATACACAGCCTTGTTTTACCCCGTTTGATACTTCGAAGGGCTCTGATGGTTCACCACTTTCTTGGACACGGGCCTTCATGGATATTAATATACGCACATACACACACACATAAGGCTCTAGTTCTGCTTTGTTCCCATGTCTTCATATCTTCCCTACGAACAAGGAAGCAAGATAGATAATACTCTTTCGACGACTTATGAATTCATTTTCGACATTCGAATATCTCTCCCCTTATGCTAGGAAAGGTTCTTACCCAGTAAATAACATCACGTGATCGTAAATGCGGACGATTTCAAACCCAGCCCCTTGAGAAAGCTTGTCGAGAGCATCTAGGGCCTTGCGTGCATCTATTTTGTTACCCAAAGCGTATTTGGCAAGAAAACTTGCAGCAGCAGGTGTCTGTGGAGAGAAAAAAAAAAACAGTAATTTTCGTTTCCTTTCTGTATGACAATATTAATTATATTATGTACGTGTCTTTGTTTTTAAAAAACCAAAAGTAACAAATCGCTCCGCCTGCCTATAAAAATCAATAGCTACCAGACAGTGATTCACTCAACCCTTCTATATTGCTCTGAGACATGGACACTCTACAGAAAACAACTAAGATTTCTTGATCGCTTTCACCAAAGATGCTTGCGCTCCATCATGGACATACGGTGGCAGGACCGCACTACAAAAAGCAATGTCCTTGCGAACGCCGGTATGGACAGTATAGATGGACTTCTTATGGTCAGACAGCTACGCTGCACAGGACACGTATCCCGTATGGGAGACGAACGTATGCCAAAGGCAGTCTTTTTGGTGAGCGAAAAGGTGGTCGACCTAACAGAGGCGCCCCGCGGAAACGCTTCAAAGACCAGCTTAGGCGTCAACTTTCCTCGGCTGACATAGAAGAGAGAACCCGGCTGCATGCGGCGTCGGAACAACACAGCAAGAAGGCCGCAGGATACACATTTGAGACCAAAAGAAGATCCGCTGCTGAGGACAAACGCAATAGTATATAATTATAGTTAAAAAGTATCATTACGAATGTGAAATACCTTGTAAAATATTTTTTTATTATAAATAAAGGAGTTATTGTCTTTTTTTAAAAGTATTTTTAAAGTTTTTCCTGCTCACTCCATGTCGTACAAAGTTTGTACACGTTATTTCTCCAACATCTAATCTAGGATGAATATGAAGTTGTACACAAACATTTCATTTCAAAACAAGAATCAATTGAAAAAAAACAAACTAATTAATTTGTCAATTAATTATTAGTGATTTTTTTTTGCCAGATGCGGTGGTACAATTAGTCACCTAATAAAGGCTTGAGCTCTCAGTTCGAATCCAAGCCTTACAACATTTTTGTTCTTTTTTTTAATGAAATTAAAATCGATCACGCTTGCATTCAAACCGATACACCGTTCTTCCATGCCCTCTAATTTACCAACTGGCCCAGACCGGTGATAGATCATATATATATATAAAATCGTAAACATTAAATAATTTTAGTCTCGGATCTAGATCTAATACAAATTTGAGTGCATGACCAATTATTAGCAGCCAGCTGATACTCACTGGGTTATACATCTATATAATATTAGAAATCTATTTAGAAATGCATCAGAAAAGGTGATCAAATTCAGCTTCTATACTATCATAACAGACAATCATGAATGTCATGAAAGCAAAGATATATTTAACTGTTGTTTGTTTAACCAACTCTAAAGCCCCCTTCAGTCGCGAAGCGAGTATGGATTATATAATGGAAATGAGATGAATGCCTGGGCATTAGCTGTGGTCGGAACAATGTCGCCCACACATCAGTTCCCCCCTCTCCACGCAGTTGATGTATCCAAAGGAACGACAGTGCCGATACAGTTTGGGGGTCAGCGGTGTCTCAGGTTCTACCAAAGTGTAGCACTGGATGCTGTAAACTGCCTTAGGGTCGCCAGCTCCTGATTTTTCTCAGGGTTGACTCACGAAGCTTTTCCCATGATTGAGTATAGCTGCAAGGCAGCAAAGGTTTGAATTCAGAGTTTTCCTTCTCCTAGGTGGGTAGCCAGCCATGGCTAGCGAGCCCCTCCTGCCAGAAGCTTACTGGTTAACGCGCCAGTTACTCGCCTGAGCCCCTTCTCCTGTTAGTGAGAACAGTTCCACCGGACTCAATATCTGAGCCACTCGTGAAGGCCAGGAGTTGGACAGATTGTCAGAGGCTATTTGAGACGTATGCCATTAGCTTATCATTTTTTTTTAAACTACATAGCCTATACAATATTAGCTCATAATTATTTTAAATTCAATACCTGAAAGACGTATATTTTACACAGACGAACATGAATCGTGTAATTCGCATTTTGTATGCCTTTAAAAATCATGTCAATCTATAAAGAAAGAAATAATGACAGAATTGAGTCAGTAACCATTTAAGTTTCCTTGAAAGAGAGACATTAGAGGCATAGTAAATACAAAACATCATTAAACTGAACACTTAATTGAATGGAGAACATATTTTTTTAAATTCAACCTATTGTAAAGAAAAGTTTCATTTGCGATTGTTCTTCTGTTTGCATTTTTTTCGAGTCATCGGCAGGTCATCGTGGCACCCAATAACCGTTTGAACTCTTTCTCTCCTATTTGATGATAGTCATGATACCAACATTGATTGCACCGGAATTCGGTAACTAATTACGGAGAGAAAGAGTTAATCATGTTTGTAATCTCTTCTTTTGTTATGGGCGTCTTATTGTTGTCCTCACTGAGGTGATTGAGGGGAGACTACATGACACAGTTTTCAGTGCTGCACTTATCGGCTACTCAAACACATTTCTGCTAAATTAAGAAAATTTGTCTGTATATGTGGGGATTCGAACTCAAGCCTATATCATATAGCTAGCTGGGTTAATGACTGCTAGCGATACCCTTCAGTGATATAAGCAAGTTCATTGTTTAGAATAGCATTTTACTAGAGAGTAAGTTTAGCAGTTTACTAGAGAGTAAGTTTAGCATTTTACTAGAGAGTATTTTATCATTTTACTAGAGAGTAAGTTTAGCATTTTACTAGAGAGTAAGTTTAGCATTTTACTAGAGAGTATTTTATCATTTTACTAGAGAGTAGTTTATTATTTTACTAGAGAGTAAGTTTAGCATTTTACTTAATCTCATACAATACAGACGTTACTTCAAAAAAGAAGATGATTACGTCCTACCCGTCATGCATTCAGTCATGCATATTTACCAGTGACTTAAATTCTGCCAAGTCACTGGTTTTCCTGGCTAGCTCAGGCAAACCATTCCATTCCATGCTCTAATGGCACTAGGGAAGAAAGAGCATTTGTACAGATTTGTCCTAGCATATGGGACGAGGAATGTGCCTTTATCTTTGTGTCTTTCTGAGAATTTTATTAAGTTTTGTTTTTGTATTTGGAGATTATGGTTCAGTGTTTTGTGTATGATTGCTACTTTACTCTTAAGTCTTCTATCCTGAAGGTTTTCTAAATTTAGTGATTTTACTAAAGGTGTTACTCTAGTGAAATGTGAATATTCGTTTGTTATGAATCTCACTGCTCTATTTTGTGTCTGTTTTAGTTTCTTAATTATTTTTTTTTGAGTTGACGGGTCCCAAACAGAGGATGCATATTCTATTATTGGCCTAACCAAGAGTAAGTTAAGCATTTTACTAAAGAGTAAATTTAGCATTTTACTATAACGTAAGTTTAGCATTATACTAGAGAGTAAGTTAAGCATTATACTAAAGAGTAAGTTTAGCATTTTACTATAACGTAAGTTTAGCATTATACTAGAGAGTAAGTTAAGCATTATACTAAAGAGTAAGTTTAGCATTTTACTTACATAACTATGCAATGGAATTTGATACTGCATTATTCAAAGATATGAGTAAATGTTTTTAAAAAAATGTTTCCCTCACGTATTCTGGAATCAAGTTAATACTTTAAAAAAATATTAATTATGCTTAAAACATGGATCAATAAACAAAAATACTCAATTATTGGTAATTAATTATTGTGTTTGATATTGAATACGGGAAAAAACGCGTACATTATTGAAAGATATAGTTTTAAGGGCGGAGTTCTTCCCCTTTTTTAAAAAAAAAAAAGAATTAAAAAAAAATTCTTGTTATGTTTACTTTTGAGTTTCAGTAATTCGAGAACTCACTCCGCTAAACACCATTGCATAATGCTCTTGAATATTCCAGATCGCAGTGTAGGGGGAATTGCGAGCTTCTTCTAGGAACCTTCTATAGCGTAGAAAGTCAATCAACGCCACAATATCCAGGTAGTAGTCACGCACTGCCTCCCGGGGGCGTCTGTTTGGTGGGTCTGACCATGGTGTTGACTGATTGATGACATTCCATCGAACAGTCTTTTCTACTTCTGGCGCTGTGACAGACATTACATTAATTACACTTTAGACATTACATCTATTACACTTTAGACATTGCATCTATTACACTTTAGACATTGCATCTATTATACTTTAGACATTACATCTATTACACTTTAGACATTGCATCTATTATACTTTAGACATTACATCTATTACACTTTAGACATTGCATCTATTATACTTCAGACATTACATCTATTACACTTTATACATTACATCTATTACACTTTAGACATTACATCTATTACACTTTAGACATTACATCTATTATACTTTAGACATTACATCTATTACACTTTA
>JADKLZ010005243.1:1747122-1758450 GCA_021533235.1 Biomphalaria straminea | reverse complement strand
ATTTAGCGGAACCATTCGCACAGTTTGAGTATTTAAAGGAACCATTCGCACAGTTTGAGTATTTAGCGGAACCATTCGTACAGTTTAAGTATTTAGCGAAACCATTCGCACAGTTTGAGTATTTAACGGAACACTTCGCACAGTTTGAGTATTTAACGGAACCATTCGCTCAGTTTGAGTATTTAAAGGAACACTTACTTTTTCAGACTACAATTCACATGATGGCTACTTAGTTTGTCCAGTACTTCTTGGACTACCTATTTAATCCTCGCGGAACACTGGGGTTTCGCGGAACACAATTTGGAAAACACTGCTCTAACGCATTGAAGGCCATAAGCCGCTTGATTTGATCTTGTTTAAATAAATAGCGTTTTTCTAACCCAAACGAAACTCCATAACTTGTGACATAACGTGACCTACGTGGTATTCGTGTGGCAATCAGATTAAACGGTTCTTTTTTCAGCAATTCTAGCTTATAAACATGTTGATCAAATGTTGTCCTTGAGCGTGGTGCAGTAGATTCAGTCCCTGTTGGATTAAACATCGCTTCGAGGGACAGATTTCTCCAAGGTTTCGTAGGCGACTTCTTATTAGAGTCAAACAGGTATTCGGAGCTGTCCATTTGAAATTCGGCTTTCTGAAACAATAATAGTTTTAAATCCTTCGTAATGCAACACATAAACATCAGTTACAAAGTCTTACGTTTCAAAAATAAAGTGTACCGACTCATTCATTTTAAGTGCTTATTGGTCAGAGTCGTAGCTAGGAATTATGGGGACCCGGTGGGCTTGACCTTTTTTGGGGGCCCTGAATTTTGTGTAATATCATGTACACTTAGTGAGCAATTCTTTAGTAATAATATATATATTATTATGTTCATGCTTCGGTGTCTACTGTTTTGTACCAAAACAAAGGAAATGGCCATAACACAGCTTCTCTACGCCTTACTTGCTCACACTGAACATGATATCTAGCGAGCTGTCAAAGAGTTTGCGTACTCTGCAGCCTCCTTTGATTTAACGATAAAACTCGGTTAAAAAAAGCTTGGTGTTAGGGCGTGGAGACGGAAAGCCCAGGAGAGATCTGAATGAAGGGATGTGTAAAAACAAGCCATATCTCTTCATGGGCTGTAGCACCACTGGGATGGATGGATGGCGAAAGCCGGTATGAACTTCTTACAATCCGACAGTCAGGCTGGGCAGGGCACGTATCCCGTATGGGAGACGAACATATTCCAAATGCAATATGTTCAGCGTAACAGAGGTGTCCCACTGCTACGTTTCTTTAGAAAGCTAATGAAATGATTTAAGTCAATGAAGAAAAAAAATGCGCCATTTTACTTTGTTACAAAGTGCCTGTTTTATAACGTAGAGATTTGTATCACTTGATGTTTCATACTAAAGTCATAATAAATATACTAATCGTATAATTAAATGTCTGAACGTAACCATCTGAGAAGTTACACTGCAAAGACTTTCTTTCAAGCTAATAACAGCTGGCCTACAATAGTTTTACGTAAAGATGTATTGTAAAACTATAAGACGGACGTGAGCTGTGGTTTTTCTAGACTCTAGGAGGACTTAAGAGACTTTATATTTAATCGCCATGTACAATTAAATTTAGAGATAACAGAACACTAAAGCAACTCTTCAGATTAGTTTCTTTATCCTATATTTCATTTTCGATATTACAAAAATATTCCCAAAAAGACTTCGGGTATATAACATTCCTTAAGAAATTATTTAATCGAGCGAGGCTCGGTCACCTGGTACTTATATATTTAATGTAACCCCCCCCCACACACACACACTTATTTCGGAGACTCCCTCAAGATGGGGCACGGGGTGATTTTCAAATTCTCCCCCCTCCTCACCCCATATTAGTTACGCCACTGTTACTGGTACTTTTTTATTGTGGACTCATGAGGGGGGGGGGGATGGAGTATCCTTGTCGCATTGGGCTTTTATCAAATATAATTTATCTCAAATGGAAATTAATTGACTTTATTTGTAACTGAAACTCTGTGTACCTGTCAGGTAGGCAGGCGGCATAGGTAAGAACAGCGAAAAAAAACAACAAAAACAACATATTTCTTTTACAAGGAACAGCCACTTGATATTGTAGTCTCTAAGATTTGTTTCTGTTAATAATGGTGCTACCATACCACAGTTCCTCTCGAGTTCTTTATTAAGGTAGTTTTAAGTTTTAAAGAACAAAAATAAAATATATCGTTTTCAAATGGCTCCTAATACTTAATTGGAAAATAATTCAAAAGTTGTAGAAAACTGTTAACAAAAAAAAATAATAATAAAAATAATAACAATAATAAAAATAACAATAATAATGCTTCTAATAGATTAAAAAAAAGAAAAAGCCGCTACTATTATTGAAATAGCCGTACCACTGTCTTATAATTTAAGAATAACTGAGTTGGAAAAACAATGAAAGTATGGGAACCTAGGCTTGGAGATTAAGCGTCTATGGAAGCTTTCTAAAACAGCAATATACCCCGTTGTTACATCAACCGAGGGGATAATAACAACTGACCTCACAGATACATTCCTAGGAACATCCTCGTAGCCTGTCAGAGGGGGCGATACAGCTTCAGACCTGCCACATCACCAGAAAATTCCTCAGTGGAAACCGTTAAAGGGACTACAATGAATTTTGTTTCTCTTTAACGAAACTCAACCCTGACAGCGCCAGAGAATGACTACTCGTTCGATTCTGACATAATAGCAATATTATCAATAATAATAATAACCTGGACAACTTACGAAGTGAAATTTCGGATTATTGTTCAACAATGGCCTGGCTGACCTCTTGATACAAAACACAGCCTTGTTGTTAATGTCCAAGTAGTAGCCAATACCCTTGGAATGATAAGAGAGTTTATGGACTATGAAGAAAGTACGAGGTGTCTATTGGGTTGAAAGAATTTGGGAAAGATATTTACCCGAACTCATTTGGGAAATATTTTGGGAAATATTTTTGTAATGACGACAAGATCGGTCTGAAAACGAAGAATCGCTTGTATGTTATGTTAAATTTAAAGATTTGTTCCGCAAGGTTGTCATTGCCGGAAGTGGTAATGGATGTAAGCACTACACTACCTATAAAATGCTTCCTAATGGCATGCGTCTCATATAGCCTCTGACAACCAGTCCAACTCCCGGCCTTCACGTGTGGCTCAGATATTGAGTCCGGCGGATCTGTTCTTACTTACAGGAAAAGGGGCAAAGGCGAGTAACTGGCGCCTTAACCAGTAAGCTTCGGGCAGGAGGGGCTCGTTAGCTATGGCAGGCTATCCACCTAGGAGAAGGAAAACTATGAATTTAAACCTCTGTTGCCTTGCAGCTATACACAATCAACAGTTAACCCTGAAAAAAAAAATCAGGAGCTGGCGACCCTTAGGCAGATTACAGCACACAGTACCACACATTGACAGAATCTGCGACGCCGCTGACCCCAAAGTGCTGTACCTTTGAAAACATTAGCTGTGTGGAGAGAGAGGGGGGGGAAGTGATGTGTTGGTAATATCTATCCGATCACAGCTAATGCCAAGGCATTCATCTCATCATGAGATGATCCAGAGTCGCTTCGCGACTGAAGGAGGCCATAGTGGTAGGTATATATGTAAACACATATGTATATTTTTATTATAACGGTCATACTAGTGTTTTCTCAGTGTGTCATTTTAGATAGTAATTCTTTCCTCAGAGAGATATATAAACAGTCGAAATTTCTGAGAAAATCGTTAGATCCATTTTTGAGAGTCGAATTCAGTTTTCTTCCACCCAAAAAGAAGTTTAAAATTTAAAAAAGGGAATTGCAGAAAGGTCTAAAATATACTTAAAAATGATTACATGCTTTCAAAAATATCTTATCACTACTTCCGTATTCTGTTCATAGTAACTTCATAGTACGCAACCATTTGATAAATCTCCTACATTTAGAAGTCAGAATGTATAAGTCTCATTGCTAGAATCGATTATTTTATTATTGAACAATGTGCTATAACTCTAGACAAACTAAATAAAAATTAGTTCCGTTATTACCTTTCTTGGTCTAGTTTTCACTTTATGGTTTTGAAAAAATCCTTGACTGTCGACGTCGAGAGTATAGATAGGAATGTCATGGTCAAAACTCTGCGAGCGTCTGAGATTAAATGTGGTTAGAAATTTCGTTTCTGTGCTAAATGTCACATTGAACTCGTCAGGCATTTTATCGCTAGTGTCGTCACTGGCCTCATATTGAAACATGACTGTAGAAAAAAACAAAATGGCCTCTACTTTCGTGACGGTAAATTAATCTGAGTTGATGGAATAATATTAAGGAAGTATTTGTTTTGAAAGCAATTGAAAGAAATTGAAAACTTGTACCAATTTTTTTTAAAATATGGAATGAATTATCTGTTGTGTATCCGGGTGATTTAGTACATCTTAATATGACAAATCCCTTATTAATTATTGTTTTCAATTATGTACAACTTATATGCCTACTAAATAAATTTTTTCTCTTTGATTGTAGTATGACATAACTCGCTAAAATTAGCAATACAAATGTAAAAAAAAAACCAACATATTTTTGTTTTACAAAAACATCTAAGAACTTTTGCATAAATGTGTCTAAAATGTCAAAATAAAAAAAGGTAAATGCTATTCTCCCCTACTCAAGAGCTTTCCGTGTTCGTTACTACTAGTAGTGAATAGTTGTAAAAGTGGTGTATTTTTATGACAAAATGACAAAGTGATTAAAAATTTTGATTTTACACTATCGAATAAGAAAAAAAAATTGCTGTTGCATCAACTTTGGATGGTCTAAAATATTATGATGTTGGATTTTCACTTTCTTTTCTAGTTTACGAGATCTAAAAGGGGTGGAAGGACAGACGGACGTACAGACATTCCAGAGAAAACTAGCAGCGCCTTTTTTCCCTTTCGGGGACTTCTAAAAAGGTTTGCTATATACAAGATACAGGGGTTTAATTTTTTTTTTATATAAAATGCACAAGTTATTAGAAAAATGTTTCTAGTAATAGATCAGACTGACCTTCAGTGCTTGTGATATGACTGATAGAGACAGCGATAACGATAACGAAAATAAACATTGACCAGGTTGTCTCATGTATTCCAATCTGTTGATAAAGAATATGTGTTTTTAAAGTAATGTTTTCACGATTGATTTAAAATGAGATTTTGCAAGAAAGTGTAGAATTTAAACCAGTGGTTCTCAAACTTTTTTCGTCAACGTGTTTGTTACTAACGCTTTGCACATTCTAAACATTTCGCGGAACACTGTCCTTATTTTTTAGTGAGATTAATTTACAATTTGGACTTCTGATTAATTTTTCCAGTATTTTGTAGAACATTTTATCAGAACACTTCAGCGGAACATAGTTTTGGAAATACTGATTGAAACGTTTTGTTAATCTGTTTAGAATTTTATAGTTTTTTTTTTGTTTGAAATAACTTTTATTTTTCTTATTATTATTGCTTTTATATAGCGCTACTTTCATGCCATGCTCAGAGCGCTTTGGTCCAATCTCATTTGTGGACCCGTGGGGGAGGGACGGGGTATCTAGGAGTTGGCTTTCCTTGCTGCCTTAAGGCGCTCAGTAAACACAACTCTGTCCGGGTCGGGTATCGAACCTCGAGCCCCCATCTAAGTAGCCAAGCCCAGCCAAGTTCAAGCGCACTTAGCCTCTCGACCACGCTTAGAGTTAAGCAGGCACGATCGAAAAGAGGCAAAAGCAAGAAATAAAACCAAATTGACATTTGTTTATCTTTTTTAACATGGGATACCTGTATTTACACGCACGTATGTAGGGACATAATAACAACTGTATAAAATTAAATGTCTGTAGTGTTGTTACAGTCTCAGTTAACATTGCCTGTTAAATGTTCATCTCGGATTAAGAGGGTGCAAAGACACGTGAAACTCCTGGTATAGAAACAGGAAGTAAGGATGACTAAATTGACTTTTAGTTCAGTTAGGTAGTATCTTTTGGGCAGTCGAAGCCAGTGGTCACTTGAGACAGTACCGGTACATATATTTTTAGAGGTCGTTTCTTCGTACTGAGAGTTGGATATTGTCACATATCCCATTCTAGGTTTATCTGTATATTTCATTTTAATAAGTACACGTTTCGGATTTACCCGTCGGAGGTGCCAATCTGTCACAAGATGTTCTTTGTCTTGTGATGCCAGGGATTCTATCTTGAACTTACACAATGTTGAATAAATACGATCTAGGATTCAAAAATGAATAATTCTTTGTTGATACAAAACTTAGGAACTTTATTCAAATTTAACGTAAGTACAGCTTATGTACAAGGTACATTCAATAAGGTGAAATACAATGTAAAGGCTTCTTTCTTAAATAGAACTCAGAGATAATAGAAACACAACTGTTTACAAGAACATTCTTGCCCAGACTGATTTTGAGCGCCTTTGTAAAAGCGCCACCTACCAAAAAGTCTTTTTTTTTAAACCAACCAACAGATTTGAAACATCCTGCTATAATTAGGTACCGGGTAAATCCGAATCATGTTCTTATTAAAATGAAATATACAGATAAACCTAGAATGGGATATGTGACAGATATGTATTATTAGATTCGTTATTGTTACCTGCTGTGATGCGGACTTGATTTAATAAGAAAAGTTATATGTATAGCTATTCCTGAGGAACCATCTGGATTTGTAGCTAAGAACCACTTCTTCAATAAAAAAAAAAAGCAATTACATACTCAAAATGAGCGTAGCCAACGGGGGTTTGAGATTAAACTGCCCTTCTCCAGAAGGCTTTAAGTTAAAACCCATTCAGATGGTTTTGAGCTTAAAATCCCCTTCAGATAGTTTTGAAGATGAAAAAAGCCTCTCTTCATTATTAATCTAAAGCAAACTAGTCACCAAATTCTATGAGCGTAGCTAAGCGAATTTTTTATTTAAAAAATAAAAAATCCTCCAGAGATTTTTTAGTTTAACCCCCCCCCCAAAACAGATGACTTTGATGATAAGACTTTCCTTTTGGATATAAAATCTAAAGCAAACGACATTCATCGAATTCCAAGAGCGTAGCCAACGGAGGTTACACATTTCTACTAGTCGCTGGACTTAATCTTCAGCCGAAATTGAAAAAAAAAGACTAAATGGAGCTTAATTAAATCTAGATCAGTAGCCTAGAATTTAGATAACTCTAGAATGTCTAGATGTATTCATTAACGACAAGAGGCTCTAATGTCTGGTCAATATATTAAATGTATATAAGAAATATCTAGACTAGAATATTATATTTTGATTTGTCTATAAACTCCAATCTAGGATAATAATAATTACAAGTAGGGCCTATGTTAGTATTGTCTACAGCTAGATCTCAACCAATTAGATTAAATCTATTCTAGATACACTATACAATTAGTCGCATTTGGTTAGTTAAACTGTCTAAAAAAATATAGATGTAGATCTAGATTTCAACCAGATAATGTATAAATAAACCAAATATGTATGAAGATTAGATCTAGTTTTTTTCAAGCGCTTAACAGTAAAAATAAAACGTCACCAATTCTAGTTTTCAATATACCCAGATCCGATAGTAGTAGTATTTAGTTTCGTATTTTTTATTATTTTTTTTTTTTTGCCATTAACCTGCCTAAATGTTGACTTCCTAAGTCCGTCTAAAGTTTAAGGATAGCAAAGGTTTGAATTCAGTTTTTATTCTCTTAGTGATTAGCTAGCCAAGTTAAACAAGCCGGCGATCATTAGGTAGTTTACAGCGTAGTGATACACCCTGGCAGAGCCTTCGGCGCTGCTGCTCCAAAACTATATCTGCTTTCTAGGCGACATCGTTCCACTCATAGCTAATGTCCAGTCTTACATCTTAATTGTATCGGATGATTGATTGTCGCTTTGTGTATAGAACTAGGTCGTTTTTCAGTGGTCTTTGATAGAATTTGATTCTGATGTTCTTTCTGAAAATATTGATACCTGCCTTTTTTACTTGCATGGGGGGACCACTTCTGGGGCTGATTTTGAGTTTGTTTTTCTACACAAACTGTCTTTATAACCTTGTTTTTTTTTTTCTTAATATATCAAAAATTTTCTCTTTGTTCTTTTATATATATCACTGATTTATTCTTTGTTCTTCTTTGTTTTTTCTTGTTTTTCTTGTTAATTCATGCCATTCTCTTTCACTCTCTTTCTTTATTAACAAAATAATTCTCTAACTTCTCTTTTTCTATTTTGCATTCTTTAAATGTATCTCAAATGTATATGATTTTTTATTTTCTCTTTCTGTCTCCCGTTATCTCTAAAGAGATTTATTTCTCTATTTCTGTTCAGTTCTTTCAATTACAGTAAAAGTCTTTCCTCTTTCTTTGTTTCTCTCCCTCTCTCTGTTTCTCTCTCCCCCTCTTTCTCTCTTTTCTCTGTCTCTCTTTCTCTCTCTTTCTCTTTCTCTCGCACTCTTTTTCTCTCTTTTTTTCTCTCTTTCATCTCTGTTTTTCCTCACTATCTCTCTCTTTTTAATTCAAAAATCATCTTGGTGCTGAATTTCCGCATTAATATTCTTGGTCTGACTCAAGCTACAGAAATAGGAAATATTGCGTGTTGCATTTATATATTTCAGCATTTCGTTTGATAATATTATTTAACAATGACAGCTAAATACAAGTGGCAGCCGACTCTAAACCATAGAAAGGTTCAATCTAGTGCACCACATGTTTTCTAAAAGAACTTTATAATGATTTGTCTCTATTGTACAATTAACTTTCCGTTCATAAAGATAATTAGGTAATACTTAATAATGTAATTCTTCTATGGTTCACTACCGGTTGATGCTGTTAACTTTACTACAGGTTGATGCTTTTGACTTTACTTCTGGTTGATGCTTTCAGTTAACAACTGTTTGATGCTTTTGGTTGATGCTTTTGGCTTTACAACAGGTTGATGCTGATTTTATTACCGATAACTGAGTTGTTTACTCAATTTAAATTTGCTTTCAGTTTTTTGATAGATAATCGATTATCTAATCTTTGCCTACATTTTTACTTAAATCTAACATATATTACATCAAGATTCTCTCACTGGTATCTTTTACAAATAGTTCTAGATCACAAATTTTGATCTATTCTAGGGACAATGGTTATGTCTACACTTATGTGGCAAAATAAGTAGGTCGCAGCTGGGGCTGAGTAGCCACGTGAAGTACTGTTATGATTCTTTATAATTGTGACATCTCAGCTCGATATCTCTATCAACAATCTTTGGTCACATGACTTGTCCATCACAGTATCTCACTAGTATGTGCTGCATCGAGTCCTGGGCCTGATTCTATTTGTGTTTGTATTTATTATAGTTGGTATTAGGTTTCACTAATTGAGACGGAGATCTGACAGCCATGGGGCTCGTCAAATTCCTGCTCGTGCTGTACTTTTCTCTTTCCGGTGCCCTGAACGTGCATCGTATGTCTGCAGACGATCAAAGTGAGTTCACTCCCCTCGTTTTCAAATTGATGTACATGTCAAAATCACATATTTAATTAGAAAGTGACGTTAAACTTAGCTTTATTTTAGTGTTAGACAAAATTTATAATAGTTATTATAGAATGCTAGCCATATTAGGGGAAGTAGCTATACAGTGATTTATTGAACTGAAAGAATAAAATGAAATGCCTGTTTGCTGTGTTGCATCCCAAGAATGAACTAAACAGGAGTTTAACTTCAAATAACTCAATAACACCAACGAAAGGCCAAACAATAGATGTAGATAAACAGTAAACACTTAAATCCTCAACCGTCCAATGTCTGTTACTAGCCGTTTAAGTATTGCTTCTTAATTAAATTTATTGTGCTAATGAAAAACACGTCTTTGTTATTTTGTATCTTAGAGCCTTCTACTTTTTAAAACTAACTTTGCGTCATCTGTAACTAATTAAAACTTTCCCCTTATTCCAGAAACAAATCTAACTAAATCCTAATCATGTCATATATAACCTATAGTTAATTATTCCAGTAGTTCGTGGAACACATATAAAAGCCTCGAGGAACACTCGGGTTGGGCGGAACACAGTTTGGGATCCACTGGTTTAATTGAATGAAATATTTATGTAAATAATGTTTTGTATTTACTACTGAAATGTAATTTGTAAACCATTGGTAGTGTGGGTTGAATCTGGTTTTGATTTTCATTGAGAATTTAATGTTTTAAAATTGGTGAAGATGTTTTTCATTATCCTTTTACCTGCGCAGATATTTCCTGCATGCAGTGGCATTTGGGTCATCGACTTCAGCTTTTAGACACGTCACAATATCAAGACGAATCAACTATCGTTACTAACTATCGCGGTGGCTGAGGGGTTAATCTTAGCCTGGTGTCCTGGGTTCGGATCTATGTGAAGACTGGGATTTGATATTTCGGGACTTTATGCCCACCATGAGCTCACCCAGCATTATTGGGTACCTGACTATAGTTGGGGAAAGTAAAGTCGGTTGGTCGTTTGGCTGGACACACGACAGCCTCGTTAACCGTTGGCCAAAGAAACAGATGACCTTAACATCATCTGCCCCATAGATCGCAAGGTCTGAAAGGGACACGTTACTTAACGTTATAGGATGTACATGGGTTGTAGTGTCAATACATATCAATGTATATCCAATTTGTTAACTTGCATAGAAATCAATCCAGCAAGGGCGCAGTGGCTGAGTAGTTAAGCGCTAAGCTGGGGTTCGAATCTCCGTGAAGACTGGGATATTGAATTGTCCGTATTTTAGAGTGCCTCTGGGTCCACCTAACTCAATTGGATACCTGACATTAGTTGGGTAAAGTAAAGGCAGTTGGTCTTTGTGCTGGCCACATGACACCTTTATTCGTGAACTGTTCACCGTTGGAAAGCAAGACTTTATTAACCTTGATTTTTTTATCCGCCACGATTTCTATATAAATAATCGGTGATCATCTCTATGTATAATTCTTACATAGATATCTTTATGTTGTAATTACTCATGGTTCAAAACTTGAGTTGAAAAAAAAATGAATTTCATGAAAAGTTAAAAAAATATTATTACGATCAAGACCTTCTAATTTGAGAATGTTGATTAACAGATGAGATGTACAAAAGCCAAGCCAAGGATAAGATTGGAGCTGTCACTTTTGCTTTCGCCAAACATTTCCAGAGCCACATGGTGTTACAGCGGGCGCCACAAAGAGCCAACATTTATGGATTCTCTCCAACCATTGGTCAGAAGGTCACTTTACAGGTAGACTACAAGATCGTGTGTTATGGCGTTTTGTCACAGAATTGCAATATCGCTTGTTAGATTGTGTGTTAT
>JADKLZ010005243.1:1732522-1744217 GCA_021533235.1 Biomphalaria straminea | reverse complement strand
CAAAATAATCCAGCCTTCGGTACATGGAGTCTAGTGACAAAATAATCAAGCCTTCGGTACATGGAGTCTAGTGACAAAATAATCAAGCCTTCGGTACATGGAGTCCAGTGACAAAATAATCCAGCATTCGTTTTTTTTATTACAAACAAAAATCTAATTGAAGTTTGATCATGAACAGGGTAGAATGGACACATTAAAAATGAACAAATCTGTCAGAAAAGGAGATAAGGGGTCGTTTGTAAATGACGTCACGCTCTAGAGAGGAAGGGGGAATTGAGAAATGTGACACTTTGTGACCAGGGGGAAGGGATGGTATCGATTTTGTGACGTCACAAATTTAAAATTCAGAAAAAAAAAACACAAATAATTTTTTTTTTATTATTCTTCAAAAATCTTCGAAAATAATAATAGTTTTTAGGTACTCATTTCAACATAAACTTGTTTTTTCCTAGATGGATCGAACAAAAACTGCACACAGCATGGCTAACTGCCTACCATGATCGCCCAAAGGCCAAGGCTCAAAGGTTTTTCTATTTTGTGACGTGGCGCAGAGGCGTGGGGGGAGGGTCTGAGAATTAGTGACACTTTGTGACAAGGGGGAGGGAGGGTCAAAAAAGGTCTTTTTTTTTTTGCTTGACGTCATATTAAGGACCGTTCTTCATTATCTAGTTCCAGAACTCCAGACCACTTGAGGACCTTTTATCACTTCAGGAAATGCTTCTCTCTGTCAACACTGTTGTTGTTTTTTTTAATTCAATTCGATTGATTGACAGAAAGCAACTCTTTTTTTTTCCCAGTCTATAATAAATATCTAGCATACACTAGTAACAGTAACTGGCCTAAAAATATTTGACAATTTCACAATTAGATGAACTTTTTATTTTTTTTTAAACAGAAAATCAGGGAGGCGTCATTGTTTTAAATTAAAAGACCTACTCTCAATACAAACTTTTATTTTGTTTCTCTAAAAGTATGCAAAAGTTGGCATTTCGTGCAACATAAAGTAATCTACTTGACGAGGAACTGCTGGATCTAACCGCTTTTGTTTTTATATTAGATCTAATTTTATTATTGATCTAGAAGTCATTTCAATAATTTCATATTAAGGGGCGCGGTGGTCGAATGGTTAAGCGCTTGGCTTCCGAACCTGAGGTCATGGGTTCGAATCCCGGTAAAGACTGGGATTTCGAATTTCGAGATTTTTAGGGCGCCCTTGAGTCCACCCAACTCTAATGGATACCTGAATTTAGTTGGGGAAAGTAAAGGCGGTAGGTCGTTGTGCTGGCCACATAACACCCTGCTCGTTAACAGTTGGCCAAAGAAACAGATGACCTTAATCATCTGCCCCATAGATCGCAAGGCCTGAAGGAGACACTTTACTTTTTTTTACTTTAATTACATATTGTTGTGACACGGTTACTATACGGCATGTTTGGTCAACCGTGACACAAGACCAATCTTGGTGTACCTGGGAGTGAGGGGACTCACGGGAAGTCACGTGGGTGTTGAAAGCAAGGAGAAAACAACTTGTAGTGAAGTTGCTTGTATATAAATGTTAGCCTTGTACATATGTCACTATTAAGTTCTTTACAATTAAAGTCTTAAGGAACTTGTATCACCACACACATATACTAATAATTAATTGATACATATCGATGTATTTTTTTCATATTTTACAGACTCTATAGGTCACGGTGCTTGGAACTACTTCTCAGCTGTCTGCTGGCTTTTTGGCAAAAATATCTTCAAAGCCAGGCACACTCCTATAGGTCTTGTGGCCACAGACTGGGGAGGCACGCCCGTAAGGGCTTGGTCATCCCCTCAGGCTCTCGCCCATTGTGGCGTCCACCAGGACGAACCAAATGAGCAGCCCCAGTCTTACAAAAAGTAACTTTTTTTCATTATGTTATAGACGTTTCTTATATTGTTGTCCAAGTGATCGTGTCATTTACCCGTGAATAAGTAGTCATTAATTGTTGTTTTTTTTTAGCTTTGTATAGAAAAAGGGGGATAAATATTTTGAGATTTATGACTGTAATTTTTGAAGTCTTTCCCTTACATAAGCTTTGTTTTCTGGGCCGGATTTTCTGGGCCGGATTTTCTGGGCCGGATTTAAGTATGTGCAGGCCCCGGGGAAGAATGTTTTAGAAGCCCATACTCTCTTTCAAAAGCTGTAATACAGATCAATTTATGAATGAAACTACTTATTAACTAATAGCAAGCTATATTTAGCAATAGATCTAAATTAATCCCACTTTCCTATTTTTTATATCTGCACTAAGCATATTTTAGTTTTAAAAAAGGTGTGTATGTTTGAGAATGTGGAGTCCTTGCAATCACAACAAAATTTTCATGAGGATCAGTAAAGCAGTCTTAGTCTTGGTATGCTCTTGGTTGTCTGACTGTCGTAAATCCATAGCTGTACCAGTATTTACATATTCCAAGCATGCTACAACTATAAGGAACACTTCTTAATTAATCACGACATTCTTGCCACCCGATGTAAAATTAAAGTGTTTGTGTTTAAAATGAGAAAAAAAAATACTTTAAAGTATCTTACCCATCGAAATTCCAATAGATTTTCCTGTTGTGGATGTCCCTTTCTTTTGGAATATTTTGTAGCCTCGCCTGCCCTCCTTTAAATCCGGCCCTGTTTGTTTAATTAAAGTTTTTTTTTTTAATGATAGTTTGCTTGTTGACTTCAGATATCTCTAGTCATATAAAATTTATTTGTTCTCCCCAATAAAATAAATGAATTCTTCTATTTCAGATATTTGGACCACATTCCATTAAAAGATAGACACAGACTTGAGGGTCCAGGCAACAGTTCCGTCCTGTGGAACTCAATGATTCATCCTCTGCTTGGGATGACCATCTATGGCGCCATCTGGTATCAAGGTAATGAACAACACAATGTATCTATTGCTTAAAGTCTTAAATGTCACAAGGTCTATTCAATGTTGAATGATGTAATGTCCTTGTGATGCCGGGGATTCAATCTTCTATAAAAATAATTAAATTAATGTCGAACTAGAATTCACTGTAAAAGATTCTTTGTAGAAAACGAAACTCTGGAACTTTATTTGAATAAAACGTAAGTACAGCTTATCAACAAGATCAAAATAATAACATAATAAAGGCTTCTTTCTTAATAAAACCTAGAGATGTTAGAATACACAACCTTTCAGTAAGACATTCACGCACAGACTGATAATCTCAAGCAATTACCGTCTCTGGCCGGAAGTTGTCATGTGACTGATGCAACCGACTGATGCAACTTCTAGCCAATAGATTTTAATTTCTATCAAGACAAAGAAAAGCTAAAAATAACTCTCGTGTAATACCAATATAGAAATCAACCCAGAATGGCATATGTGACACTTAAGTAAAAAATATTTTTATTTTTCAGCTTTTCGTAGAGTTTAAAAAAAAAACGAACATATTTTACGATCTATGAGGGGTGGGGGGATCTATGAGGGGTGGGGGGAGCTGACGATGTAAAGCTCATCTGTTGCTATGTTTGGCCGAAGGCTAACAATGGTATCATGTGACCAGCACAACGACCAACCGCCTTAAATTCACCAATGTAAGTCGGCTACTCAATAGCGAGTTACCAGGCCACATGTGTGTACGATATGGCAACTAGCTATTGGTCTAAACTGCCCACAGGTTGTGACGTTGCAGGTCAGTCCTGAGGTCATCTTTAACGAATGGTCTGGACACTACAAGTCAAGGCTGTGCCTGTGCCTAATGATATTGTAATAACTTAAAGGAAGGCAACTTAACGAGGACAGCGATGTTTATTTACATGACATCACAGTTACACAAAACAACATCTTCATTTAGCACTGTCTCTTCATCTTGGCTCTCAAATTGGGCGGAAATCGTAGTCTCTCAATGTAAACTTCCTGTTCTAGTCTGTTCACTAGAAATGCGCATCAGTGCACTAGCCTGGATGGCGGTGCTCACGGCAAAGTCATAACAATATGTTCTAACGCCAAACGTGTGTAATAATAGTAGCTGGTTTTTTGTCCTTATTTTTTGTTATTTTTTCCTCTATAATCGTTTTCCATGTAAAAAGAAAACTCCTACTATTTTGTATACAGGAGAAAATGATGCCGGAGGTGCCACCAGAAATATCTACAACTGTACATTCCCCACAATGGTCAAGGACTGGAGAAGTAACTGGAACAGGGCGTCCAGTGGTCAGACAAGCGCCACATTCCCTTTTGGTTTTGTACAGGTCAGTGAGCCAAAGTGTCGTCTGCTGTAAAGATTACTGAAAAACATGGATTTTTTTTTTATCAAACCATAAAAACAATCGTTGTTAAAAGAGCTGGCACTGAGATATCTCAAAGAATAGGTTTTTAATTAATTAAATTAAGTTGCATTGATTTCAAATTTATTTTTTTTTAAATTTTGTCCAGTGCAACAAAAAAATGCACAAGTTTCCTCTTGCGATCTATAGGGCAGATGATGTTAAGGTCATCTTTTTGGGTAACGAGCAGGGTGTCAAGTCCAAAAATGTCATCATTCCTAATGGCTGTTTGCTTTACATGTTTCGGAAACTCCTTCAGAATTTAAGATTTATAGATTCCTGGCCCTAATCGTAAGACGGAGGGAAATTCAGCAGGATATCGATAGTCCATAGCGCATACCACGTGATCAGGCAGCATCTAATTTGGATAGAATAGTCCTATAAATAAAAAGACTTTAAAATTTACATTAACTACTGAGCAAAAATAAAAAAACAACAACATACATATAGAAACCCAAAACCTGATAAAATTCTCAGAAAGACACAAAGATAAAGTCACATTTCTTATTCCATACGCTTGGACAAATTCGTGCAAGTGTTCCTTCTTCCCTAGTACTATTAGAGAATGGAATGGGTTGCCTGAATCAGCCAGGAAAACCAAAGACTTAATAGAGTATACGCCATTAAATAGCAAGCAAACTGGATTTTATTGCGATTAGAGACAGGGTTACTGCAGCGATCGGACCCCATGATGACCTGCTAAATACTGTGAAGAAACGAAAGCTCAAAATGTATGGCCATGTAACAAGATCTTCGGGACTCGCAAAGACCATCCTCCAGGGAACAGTACCAGGAAAAAGAAGAAGAGGCAGACAGAGAAAGCGGTGGGAAGACAACATGAAAGAATGGACAGGCCTACCATTGAAAGAGGTTTTAAAAAGGGCAAAGGATAGAGAGGAATGGAGAAAGATGGTCCACAAGTCTTGCTTGGTGCCCCAACGGTCCACCAGACTAAGGGATAGGTAACAGGTAACAGGGTAATACTGGATTGACACAGGAAATGCGTAGGACCCAATTATGTACTGTAATAGATAAGATAAAGCATAATGCAGTAATTGTATAATTCAGAAAGATTTTTAAAATGCAAATATAAAATTTCAATTTGTCGAATCTTCGATACAACTGTACACTTTAATAAAATTTGTTTTATCGCTGAAAGTTTAACAGTGTTGTGTTTATTTATAAGACATTTTAGTTCAAGAAAAGTTTTATATTCTCCAGTTGGCTCCCAATCATGTTAGTCCAGGCGGTACTTATGGCTTCACAGATATTCGTTGGCATCAGACGGCAGACAGAGGTTATGTCCCCAATCCCGACATGCCAAATGTCTTCATGGCTGTGGCTATAGACTTGCCAGATTTTAACTCAACTTATGGCTCGTAAGTTTCTTTTGCACATCGATCACTTTGTGGGTTGCCAGTTAAGATGTTTACCAAAATTACGTTAAACATCTTAAATAATAATAATTAAAAAAAGCAAGATAAATAGTTTTAATAAAAGTGTCAATTCAAAATATTTAAATTCAATACAAAATACGATATACAACAAAGTGTTTAAATGCAAAGGTGGTCTTAGCAGTGCGCTGGGCCCTGAACAAGCATTAGTACGATTAAGTGATGATGACGAAAGATTCTCAAAATCAAGGCCGACCTCCAAAAGCGCGAGGCACGGGGGGTTGCCCTAATCGCCACAACCCAACACCGTCTGTTAAATGATATATCAAATATAACTGAGTGATTCAGAATACATCTCGTTGCTCTGATTTTCCCCAGTATTCACCCTCGTTATAAGAGAGACATTGGTGCAAGACTCGCCTTGAGTGGACTGGCCGTGGCCTATCACCAGAGTGGTATCTTCCAGGGCCCACTGCCCACAGGTTCTCAGACATCAGCCAGTGGTCTGATCGTGGACTATGGTAACACGTGGAGGCTACATGTTATTATTAATGATGGATTTGAGGTAAGTATTCAACAGTCCTTAAACCAAATATAGATCTATATCCCTCTATACATTTATCTTTTATCTCTACTTTTATTGTCGATTACTCTTCTTTCTGAATCTATACCCCTTCACTATAGCGTTTTCACGTTTCGAGAGTCGTTTTTTTTCTTCAACTTATTCACTGAATGAATCATCATGAAATCTCTCTAACCTTGGAAGGATCTGAAGGTTGATATTACCTTTTCGGTGTTTATTAAGAAATTGATATTGACCCACCGTGGAGGGCAAATTCAACCCACCTAACAGGTTGTAAGTCTTCATCGTGCCCTGGCTATAATTAAAAAAAAAACAGAAATAGAAAAGTTGTTTGAGTGCTGGGACAAGTCCCAAAAAGCCGTGGAGTCTGGAAGCGCCCTGGTTGCACTTCCCCGTGGTGGAGGCTTTCCAGGCCTGAGCAAATTATTCTAGCATAGTGCAGGACAGGCTTCTGTCCTGTTGGCTCATATTTCTCACCGCTATGGCCAAATTTCGATTCGCGGTGCCCCCGCTGCGGGGAAGAAGAGGAAACCGTGCCTCATATTCTGTTTGACTGCCCCAGACTTGCTATCTCCGTCTCGACAGGTCTGGGAAACCAAAAATTCTCGACCTGTGCGATGACATTAGTGCACTACGCGAGACAGCAAGGTTTCTGTCGAGGGTTTTTGCGAGAGAGGAATTGAGCCTCTCAAGCCCTCACTCAGATGATGATGATGATTGATAGATTAGCAATTAAAACGAATTTATTTGTAGTATTACTATTAGGTGACAACACATGATATGACCTTCTTGTTAAATCAACAGATTCTTGGGAGTGAATTGATGGTTATACAGGAATTTAATCATGGAAAGGGATATAATGCATAATAGCCTAGTTACTGGCCACGTGACAACCACGTGACAACCTTGTTAACAATGAGCCACAGAAACAGATCATCTTTACCCCATAGATCGCAAGATCTTAAAAGGGGCGGGCGGGGCTTTACTTTCTGTCATACTGCACAATAGGATGGCTGCCTGGTCGTGCGGTTTGCGCGCTGGACTGTCGTTTGGATTTATCGATGGTCCTGGGTTCAAACCTTGCCCGCTCCCATCCCCCCGTCGTCCTGCGGGAAGTTTTGGACTAGGAAGTAAACTATCTTCTGAAGGAACATCCGAAACAAGTAAAACAAACATTTGACTTTACTCGTAGCTTTGTGTTATCATGTCAACAAAGACGTATTCAAGTACTGTGTGCCGTATACACGAATCATCAACCTTAGAACCATCAGACTCCCTACCATCTACTTAACAATATAATTATTGTTATGATTCTTCATTTGTTTTTACAAATTATTTGATAATTTTAAAGGCTACTAGTATCTTCGAGTGCTTTATGTGAAATAAGGCAGATAACCGAAGTCATATCTCTTTGTATTCCAGGTCCAGTGTGCTCACTTGAGGTGGGTTGCTGACCCTATAGTTGCCCACACCAACACAACGGTCACACTGAAGCCAAATGTTTGTCACGCAGGGGAGAAAATCACTGGTCTCCGCTACGCCTGGAGTGAGTCCCCCTGCGCCCTTCACAGCTGTGCTATCTACGAGACATCCCATAATTTACCAGGGCCACCATTTATATCGTATGCAGACTTTGATCCAAAAGGAGAACCGTATTTTACTTTCAATCATCAAACACACATCAGAAATTAATTTGATTATTTAAAAAAAAACTTGATAAAATAGCTTGATCTTATTTGTTCACATCTCACATGTCTGAGGGTTACCATCAGTGATTTCGAATTATTTCATGATAAATATAGTCGTGCAATAGAGTCTAGCTGTAGTATGTTAATTTGAACAAGTTATTTGTTATAATTGTTACAACTTAAGTGTGATACATTCATATGTTTTGTCATTAAATATTTAGAATTATTGTATGTATACATTTAAGTTTTAATACGTTCATTGATTGTGTTTGTAGTCTTGAAAATTTGATTCAAATCTAAAAATAAACTTGTTTCTTTGATTACTTTATGTTTAGAGTCAGTTAGACTATTTGGATATCTTATCTTATACAGGGGCGGACTGGCTATATGGGCATTCGGGCAAATGCCCGGTGGGCCGGTACCCCACTGGGCCGGTAGGGCCACCGAAATGGCCTCATGAATGCCAGTAAATTTTCAAATTGTATAATATTCTCTTTAATAGCAACGCATTGAGACTCGTGATTAAAAAACAACAACACCATAACATAAACTTTAAAGTCTAATACAAATCTAAAGCATTGCCGTAAATACTTTATAAATCAATATAGTTCTTCTATACTAGACGGTAAACACGAGCGTAATGCTTTTATTTCTTATAGAGAATGACGTTAGTGTGAATATATTCTGGGTGAATCTATAAAGGAACCAACAACCAACGTTGTCCTATAGATGACAAGTTCAGTCACAAACAAATTCTTATTGGTTTGATGAAGTTGTCGCATGATCTCGAGTGGGCCCCGCTACGAAGTCCTTCATAAATCACAATTATTTTCTTGAACAGTGTAGCAATGCGTTAATTGGAATCAAAAAGCAAATGAATAGAAAAAGAAGGAACAGAAAGTAAGTCAGATAAAATAAAAACTATTGCACGAGTCCTGTGTCAAAAAAAAAAAAGTAAAATTATAATAATATGAGTTTTCTCGCAAGCACAGGAGATTCACCAACCTTATATGAATGAACAGGCTCAATGCCATAAGAAATACCAATACCAAGACAACCAAGATATTGAGTTAATATAGACAAAAGTGGAAATACATAAGAGGCTTGTTAAAAATGAAATAATTTTGACAGCATTTGTTTTAGTGAACGTAAGGATATTAATTTGTTTATGTTGTGAGATTGTTGTGTTTGTAGTCAGCTCTGAGATGCAGACAGATAAAGTAGGTTTATAAGTATACTAGCTAAATTTTACCCGGCTTTGCTCGGGTTTTTCTTTCTACAGATAGCATGCATTAAGTCCCTTTGAATAATCAATAATGACGTGAACAAAAAAGATGATAATTTAAAAAATAAATCGATTCATCTAGTAATAAAAAAGATAGATTGTCTATGAAAATGTTAACCTTTTATTTTGTTAGGTGATTGTAACTTTCTGTTCAGATCTGTTTCTCCCATTGTTAAAGAAACTTTATTCAGTGTAGTAAAAGCTTCGCTTGATACTGTGTTTAAGTAATCAGATCAAATGCCTGGTTCATATTATGATGAAGTATCCCAGCAGATAAAGTGAATCAGACTATCCGCACGATGTGTACACAAAAGCTAAACTCTTTGTTCTGTTACATAACATACACATATGCCAGAGCAGCTTCTCTAAGTGGATCTAAATTTGGTATCCTCGTCTTGACTTCATGAGATTTAAAAGTAAAATAGAAAAAAACACAAATGATCATTGTATCGTTTTCTAAGAATGTAACATACAGCTTTATGTGTTGTTGCATCTTCCTGTTTCGACGTCATTTAATAGAGTTTAACTTTTTTTAAAATTTAGAGATTGTTTATCGCTATCTGTATATCATCATCTCGGTCATCTCTGCTTGTGGCCCCTACTGGGGCATAGGCCACCAACCATCTTTCTCCAGGCATGTCGGTTCTGGGCGAGTCTCTCCAACTGTCCCCATGTCTTGCCCATCTGCTTGGCATCTGTTTCCAGATCGCTGCGCCATGTATTCCTGTGCCGTCCTCTCTTCCTCTTTCCTTCGGGGTTCCAGGTTAAGGCTTGCCTTCTTATGTTGGATACAGGCTTGCGCAGGGTGTGACCTATCCATCTCCAGCGTCTTTGAAGGCTATCTATTTCAATGGGCTGCTGTTTAGTCCTTTGCCACAGTTGTCATTTGAGATATTGTCTAGTCAGCGGATATTAAGAATTTTCTTTAGGCAGCTGTTGATGAATACCTAGATCTATTTTCTAGGTCAACAATGAAATGAAAGCTTTTAGATCTAATTTTAAAATAGTTATTGTTAATTAAAGGTATAGTCATGTATATAAGAGAGTAGTCTATATTGAATTCTCATTAATTTAAATTAAAAAAATAACGCAAAATAGAGCTTAATTATTCAATTTATTGTAGAAAGGTCAACATCTGTTTTTATTTTTGTGTAGCTATGTAAGTTCATGACCCCTTGACGCGTCGCTTTGTTGACAACAGAAGTAATGGTGCGCGACTTACGGGAAAAAATGTCAAGACGATTAATGCAATAAGTAGTTCTAGATCTAGACTTTCTTCAGTAAAAGTATATTCAATCGTATATTTAAGAGAGTAAAATATTGAACTCTCAATAATTTAAATACAAAAATAACGCATGTATTCGCCAAAAGCCAACAATGTTTTTATTTTATTTAGAGCCGAAAGTTCGTGACCTCAATACGCGTTGCCTTGGTGAATACTGTCACTGTGTAGGGTGTGTTTGCCGTGTAGGCGACCAAAAAAAAAAACAATACAATAGATCTAGCCTATATTTTAAAAACAAATCAAACGCGTGAATGTAATTGTTTATGTAACATTGTTAGTTTAATTTTGTATAGCTCTTGAATCCTAACAATTTGAATGCCACAGCAATCTAGTCAATAAATAAAACTTGTGTGACACATTAGCTTCCTAGATGTGACCTAGATCTAGATAAAATAACTGCGTTGTTATCAGGTCTAAATGCGCATAAGTAAGTAAATCTGAAAGAAAAAAAAGTAAATTAAAATAAAGACTTAAAGTTAAACCGAATCGGTAGTTGAAGGCTTAAATGTTATAAAAAAATACAATAAAAAGTAAATTGTATTATGTAAATAGTTTATTACTTTAATAATATACATTTATAATGCGAGATATTATAATTATGACCTATGACGTTCATTTCATTTGTAGCACTGCGCGACACATGTAGATGTAGGCCTAATAGTGCCGTAAGTTTCCGAAAAGTATGTCAAAAGTCGATCAAAGCCTTTTACATTTAGAGCGAACGATTTTATGTACAAAAAGTTTTTTTTAATTCAAATTTGAAGATTAATTTTCATTAAATAATGAAATGAATAGTCACTTATATGTGTGTTTGTGTGTAAAAGTAAAAAAATATGTTTTCTTGAATGAGAACTCATTTAGACCTAGCCTCTAGACCTAGTCATTGTCATCTGTGCGCATGTGTGACCTATTTATCTTGTCTCATCAAGAAGCTATGGCCTAGATCCATAAATAGTATAGTTGTAATAGACTTGGTCAACTTTATTTTTTTTAAGGGTCTTACGTTTGTTTTAGGGCTAAAATACATACACTACGGCCTAAGTTGGTACCCAAGGAACATTTCTGCCAAGTTTAATGAAAATTGATCACGCGGTTTTGATTTCTATTCGACACATACATACATACATACATACATACATACA
>JADKLZ010005243.1:1705444-1725255 GCA_021533235.1 Biomphalaria straminea | reverse complement strand
TTAACGAGATGACCATAGTTGTTTAACGAGATGACCATAGTTGTTTAGCGACATGACCATAGTTGTTTAACGAGATTAACCATAGTCATTCTTCGAGATAAACCATAATAGTTTTACCAGATGAACCATATAATACTTTCACCAGATAAATGTTAGTCATGAATAATAGATAACCACAGTTGTTCAAGGAAATATAACATTTTAGTCTTACCAGATGAGCCATAGTCACACTGCGACTGAAGGAGGCCAAGCTTATAAGAACTTAATCGTGAGATAAATTCTATTTGAAATAATTAATGAAAACAGTAGACTATATTTCTTGCACAGCTGCCAAGTTTGAGACACAAGACAAGACAGCCAAGCTCAATGCAGACAGCTTTATATTCGCCAGACATTTCCAGAACCACATGGTGTTACAGCGAGCACCTCAGAGAGCCAACATTTATGGATTCTCTCCAACCATTGGTCAGAAGATCACTTTACAGGTAATATTGGTTTCATTACACCTGTGTTCCCCAAACTGTGTTCCCCGGAACACGAGAGTTCCGCCAGGCCTGAATAAGTGGTCCAGGAACTACCTGAATAGTTAGCCAGTAGGCCACTGTATGAATTAGTCTCTCTTTGTTCTGTTCAGGAAAAAGTTTGGGAAACATTGGATTAGGATGACTTTTTAAAAATTCCATTTATAGATTATAAAGAGTCTGTGTTGGACTAAATAGTCCACTATTTTGGTTTGCATTAATCTGATGTCTTTAGGTAGTAAATTCGCTAAATTTAGAATGCTATTACTGTATAAGGATAGAAGACACAAAAGTATTATTTTTATGCATTTTTGGGAAAGTTAAAATATTGTAACACTCATCCTTATATTTACACGTCTAAGTTGCTATTTTTTTTGCTGACTCTCTGGCACTACTTATTAATAATAAACGAAATTTTACCAAAGTCTTTTAACTTTTTAAAACTTATTTTTTAAGAAAATATCATTTTAAGATTTTCTTGCTAACTAGTAATAAACATTCTTTACGGCTGCAGCTGGTGACAGTGCCAGCTACAAAGACGTACAGCTACGAGACTACAATACACCAGGATGGCACCTGGAACTTCGTCCTTGACCCCTTCGCTGCTGGGGTCACTGTCAACATCAGGGTCGACTCTGGGGGCGTGTCCCACAGCATTAGTGACGTCATCTTCGGTGACGTTTGGATCTGTTCTGGACAGTCCAACATGCAGATGACCGTATTCCAGGTAAGTCACTAAATGTAGATGTCAGGATGGCCTTCAAACGCAATTGAATCTCAAGGGCACCAGTTGGGAGATGCGATGACTTCATCAATTCCATAGTGTCAAGGTTTTTATTTGTAGATATAGCTGTGTTGTATTTTCTCCACAATCATCTGGCTTATAGGGATTTAGAGGAGCCGTTAATAAGAGTTCAATCCCCACTAACTAAAACACTATGACATGAGACCTTGTAAGGTACGACTTTCTGGAGATTAATTCTTTCCAATTGAAACATGAAACAATTAGGAAGTGAAGAGACGGTATGTATACAGGAACAACTATAATAATGACGAAGAAAGTAACTATCTAAATATTTCAGTCTCTAGATTATTCTAGACCATCACCTTCGATAACATGGCCCGCGGGCCGCATGTGGCCGCCGCCACGTACGCGAATTAAAAAAAAAATTAGATTCAATTTACCATGACCACATATAAGCCGTGAAATGATTTTACAACTGCACAACTTGCGCGATCTGTTTCAAGGACAGATAATCTGCATTGACAGGTGTGGGCTACAGTGGGAAAAACTTGTTTCAATGGCTACGGACGGTGCACCAGCAATGTGTTCAGAGATGGTTGGTGTTGTTGGATTAATGGTAGAGAAATGGAATAAGCTCAGCTTGGCGGGACCTTTTGCGGCCGTGCCAGAAGCACTCTGTGGTAAAAGTCTACAAATGAAGAACGTGATGGATGTTGTCGTGAAGACGGTGAACGTCTTACGTGCACGGGGTCTCAACCACAGACAGTTTGTGTCATTTCTAGCTGATTTAGAAACGGAATATGGAGAGTCGCTGTATCATACGGAAGTCAGATGGTTGAGTCGTGGAAAAGTGCTGTAGAGATTTTTGAACTGAGACTGGAAATAGCATTGTTCATGGCAATGACTTTGTGGGACACTCAGCTGGCAGATGGAAACCTGAATCATTTCTCTTTTCTACAGAGCATAACGATTGAACCACAGCGCCTGAAAGACTACGTAGAATTCCTCTCCATAAAGATTTTGAACTGCGCTTTCAGCAATTCACTGCTCTCGAACCACTCCGTTCGCAGTTGACGTGAAAAACGTTCCAGAGGAAGTCTAGATCGAACTACAGTATCTGCTTTTTTATTAGTGACAGATACAAACGTCAACTTATTTTAGTAAACAAAACTGCCTGTGAATGTAATAAACTACACTAAATGTAATTAATAATTATAAAAACTTTATTTTAGAATTTAACTGCAGTAAGAGTAGTGTTCGTAAAACTTAATGAAAAAACATATTTTCGTGGTGCGGCCCTCCGACTGGTTGTTACTTTCCACTGCGGGCCACATACTGATATGAGTTTGAGACCCCTGGTCTAGACCATCTCCCGGCATATCATACTCTCTAACAACTTTAAAATTGACATTCCTTTCATGAATATGTAAATGACTGCTTTTCTTGACAGTGGAGACCAATGGCACATTGCCACGTCACAGGACTGTTCGACTTGGCAACGAGCTATTGGTCTAGATTGCAGGTCATTGTTTAGGTCATTTATAACGATGATATAACGATCTATGGGAGCCTTTAAAGGGAAACTCCCATGGTTTTGACAATTTTTGATACAATATGTGTTTTGATTCACAGATAATGAATATATTCTTCTTTTTTTTTAATTTAAAATAATAACTTAGTAATTGATGTTTTTCTGACGTTATTTTTCTGCGCATCCAAAACAGTCAGACTTTCACCGGGTTTCTATGTGACGTCACACTAACCTATTCATTTAATCTATTGACTCATTTTATAGCGTGATACCATAGATACAAATTCTCAATTAAAAAAATAAATCGCCGTCTATAGCCTACGGTTAGATCTAGGACCTTGTAAGCAAAGAACAAAATGCGTATTAAAAGGAGATTTGCATGCTTGACTAACCACGGCAGTGTATATTTTCTCGCCTGACCACTTAACACACAACAAACATTATCGCTTGGTTGTCTTGTCATGACCGACTACACGTAGTCTAGACTAGCCTTACACTGACCAGTTTGTTCGAATCAGTCAGACACACGATATATTTACTTCTTGGGATAGGGAGAGGTTTAGATGAAAATGTTTTTTTTCTCGAGTTGGTTATCCTAATGCTTTTACATCTCCCTCTCTCTATATATATAAAACTATTGCATAGCTCTGGACTATACCGTTACTAAGCCTAAGAGCCTGACAGATACTGTAAGAAATAAGCGATACGATTGGTTAAATCTAGTTTCCCTTTCGGTATTGTTGATGGAAGTGACGTATGTCTAAGATAAAAACAGACTCTCAAAGAACCCCGGTTTTTAGGAGGCGTGGCAAATATACTTTCCAATTTATTAAATATAAAATTTTCTAAGCATTTAAATAAAAAATGATATAATGTTTACTATTCCAACTTTTTACGCAGAATTTAAATATGTCAATAACTAAAATTTGAAAAACTATGAGAGTTTCCCTTTAAGTTCACCCAGCTCTACCTGACTTTAATTGGGGAAAAGTAAAGGCGGTTGGGCGTTGTGCTGACCACATTACACCCTTGTCTATAACCCAAAGATCACGAAATTAAAAATCCCAGTCTTCACCAGGATTTAGACCCTTGACCATCGATTTGGAAACCAAGCGCTTTACCGCTCAGCCACTGAGCCTCCATTTTCATATAAAGAAAATGCAATATGTTCACTTTAATCGGCAATTTTTTTTTATTTACATGCATATATTTCCAGATAGATGGCGCTGCTGCAGAGATTGCAGACGCACACAATTATCCCAACATCCGTCTGATGACTGTCAGTATGAACGAGTCGTCCACACCACTTCGTAACTTGATACAGATAGACGAGCCCTGGAGCAAAGCCAATAACAGTAGGACTATGTTAGGATATTGTTTTAGTTTAGATTTAAAAAAAAAAAAACTTCATTAAAACTGTTTAATATCATATGGTTACTATATGGTCAAATCAGTAGAACCTTTGTTTGGACAACAGTAAAGTTTCAAAAACAAATAGACTTTAAAAAAAAATAAAAGGTTTTAGTAAGTGTACATAAGATCAATCATATAATTAAATTTACAGCACATCTAGAAAAAGCAATAAATCTTTGCAGTGGCGTAGCAAGGGTGGGGGGAGGAGGGGGAGAATTTGAAAATCCTCCAGGGCCACACTTGAGGGTAGCACCCAAATGAGTGTTTTTTACATTGAAAATTAAGTATTATGCAAAATGTAGGGGCCCCCGAAGAGGTCAGGCTCCCCGGGCCCCAAAACGATGGAAAATTTCTAGCTACGCCACTGAATCTGTGTACAAATAAATTTACAGTGCGTAGCTAGAATTTTTTTTTATTGTTTGGAGGCCCCGGGGGCTTGACCTCTTAGGGGCCCTTGCAGTTGCTTGATATTAAATTGTTAATGGAAAAAACACTCGTTTGGGGGCCCTTATCAAGTTGGGGCCCAGGGGCATTTTCTAATTCTCCCTCTCCTCCCGCCACCCTAGCTACGCCACTGTGAATTTACCCATTGTTTTGTTTTTTTGTTTTTTGTTTAGCGCTGTTTCATGCTTTATGACTACGTTATGATTCTATCACGTGTCTGGACCCGTTGAGCAAGGGGCTGGAGTGAGAAAGACGCTTGAAACTGGTTGAATGTAGCCGTGATCGCTTTTCAAATGCATTTATACTTTTAAAAAAATAAAAAACTTGAACGAGCTTGAGCGCAGTAGCCAACATACTAACCACCGAACCAGAGAAGGTCTTTGAAAATAAGTTTTATAGTTATTTATTGTTAGTGTCAAACTTTAAAAGCAAAATATAAAGGGGGACTAGTTTAATATATACCAACACATCAGTCAAGTACAATTTATTTACCTTGTTAAATAATTAATTACCAATAGTTAATTGTTTTTTTAAATTGATTCTTGTTTTGTTCGGTTTGAGAAATAAGTCTGCGAAATGTCTGCTTGATACGAGGGTGTAGGAGAAATAACGTGTACAAACTTTTTACTAAACAGAGTAGGTTGATAGAAGCTTTGTAAAAAGTTTGTAAAACTATTTTTCAACTTGGCAATATCCTTACATTTTACAAACAAAAATGTTGATTACCCAAACCTGGGAAGCGTGGTCGAGAGGCCAAGTGCGGCTTGAGCTTGGCATGCTTGGCTACCAAGAAGGGGGCTCAAGGTTCGACACCCGACTCGGGCAGAGTTGTGTTTACTGAGCGCCCAAAGGCAGCCCGGGAAACCAACTCTTAGATACCCCCTCCCCCCACTGGTCCACAAATGAGATTGGACCAAAGCGCTCTGAGCATGCTATAAGCATGAAAGTAGCGCTATATAAAAGCTATAATAATAATAATAATAATAATAATAATAATAATAATAACCAGAACCATCTTCAATGCTGATAGAACTCACTGAAGGTAGAACATCTCTACTCTCCAAAAAAGGTGACCCGAATCAACCATCAAACTATCGCCCTATCACTTGTCTGTCAGTTGTCTATAAATTATTAACTTCACTATTAAAAAATAAAATGTATAAATTTTGCTCTGCCCATAAGCTACTTGCAGAGGAACAGCAAGGTTGCATTGAAGAGTCCATGGGCTGTAAATTACAGCTAACTATTGATGGTATTGTACTGCACCAAGCTTATAGAAGAAAAAGAAACTAACTTGCACATGTGCTACATCGACTACAAAAAAGCATTCGATTCAGTTCCGCATGATTGGCTGCTGAAAACCCTGGAGATTCACAGAATAAACCCAAGAATAAAGCAATTACTGAAAGTCTGTATGGATAATTGGAAGATAAGTCTACACCTCAATCGCTATAATCTAGGCTCTGTGGACATTAGAAGAGGCATATACCAAGGTGACTCACTATCTCCGCTCTGGTTCTGCCTAGCTATAAACCCACTATCTAAATTACTCCATAGCACTACAAACGGCTTTAGGGTTGACACTAAATGTACAAAATGTGTGTCTCACCTGTTATACATGGATGATTTAAAGCTCTATGCTGAGAACGAGCAAAAGTTGCACACATTAATCAAAACGGTTAAACGCTTTAGTGATGACATCTGCATGTCTTTTGGCTTGGATAAGTGCGGCATAATAAGCGTAATAAAGGGCAAGGCAGCCAACACTAACATTGCATGTGAAGGAATCGAGGAACTTGACTCTGCCTCCCTTTATAAATATCTTGGGATAAACCAGAATGCCAAGATAAACCATAAAAAATTAAAAGAGGACTTTCTTGGTAAATACAAGCAAAGAATTAATAAAATTCTCAATACAAAACTGTCTGGCGGTAACCTCATCACTGCAATAAATAGTTGGGCCGTCCCAGTGCTCCTATACACTTTCGGCGTCATCAAATGGACTGACACCGACCTACACGACATTGACAGGCTCACGAGGAAATTATTAACCAAATTTCGATGCCTACATCCCAAGTCCTCCACCATAAGGTTATACCTGCCCAGAAAGGATGGAGGCCGTGGATTGCAGAACATCTTCAAACTGTGTAAGATGCAAGTATCAAAAATACGATCAAAACTGCACGCCTCCAGCAACGAACTAATTTCCTTCCTACGCAGGTACGACTCCGATGCGACCCCTCTGAACCTACACAATGTTGATGTTAATATCGGACTGGACGACGCAGGGCATGAGATTCGTCAATGGGAAGAAAAAACACTCCACGGAAAATTCCCGGCTTTATTACATGGGGACAACATTGACAAGACCGCTTCCTTAGCGTGGCTCAAAGCAGGTCATCTCTACCCTGAAACTGAAGGCTTTGTTACAGCAATACAGGACAGAGTAATTAGGACAAAAAATTACGAGAAACATATCCTAAAACTCAATATTGTTGACAAATGCCGAAAATGTGGAAATGTTGGTGAGTCAATTGAACACATGATGGCAGGATGTTCAGCCCTATCGGAATCTGCCTACTTAGGTCGCCATAACCAAGTTGCAAAGCTAATACACCAGCACTTGGCTTTGACACACAATTTGATCGGGAAGGATACTCCTCCTTATTACAAATACTCACCACAAGAGGTTCTCGAATCTACTGATTATCTGCTGTACTGGGATAGACCTATTTTGACCGACAAAACAGTTGATTTTAATCGCCCTGATCTGCTGCTCATCGATAAAAAGGAAAACGTCGCTACCATTATCGACATTGCAGTACCACTATCTCACAACTTAAGAAAAACTGAGTTAGAAAAACAACGAAAATATGGGAACCTAGGCTTGGAGATTAAGCGTCTATGGAAGCTTTCTAAAACAACAATATACCCCATTGTCATATCAACCGAGGGGATAATAACAACTGACCTCACAGATACTTTCAAGGCCCTTGGCATTCCCAGGAACATTCTCGTTGCCTGTCAGAGGGCGGTACTGCTACAGACCTGCCACATCACCAGAAAATTCCTCAGTGGAAACTGATAAAGGGACTACAATAAATTTTGTTTCCCTTTAACGAAACTCGACCCTGGCTGCGCCAGAGAAAGAATACTCGTTCTTTTATCATAATAATAATAATAATAATCCTTTCTCTTACTTCCAAAACTGTAGTTTTGTAGATAGAACATTGCTCTAGAGTCTAGACCAACCACGCAACATATTACAACAAGGTCTAAAGCAGGGCTTCTCAACCTGTGGGTCGCGACCTCGCCTAAGACCAACGAAAAAATGGATTATTATTGTCTACTCTTCTGTATGTGTGTGTGAGTGGGGGCGGGTGGGGGTCGCGGCAGATTGGGAGATTGTAAAAAGGGATCGCCGAGCTTAAAAGGTTGAGAACCGATGGTCTAAAGACCATGGATGTGCCCATATACGAATAGCATTCCTGGGCTTTAGATAAAGGAATCATGGGTGGCCATCATGGTCTTTCTCTGAACCTTGCTGATGTGATCCAAAAGGAACGCTTCTCATTACATTGGGCACCAACTTAGTTGCAGAATCTGCCGGAGGAAATATCTAAGTCGATACACCCAACATCTAGGGGCCTAACTCCTGATCATTCCACGAGGTTGTCTTCTGAAGCCTTAATACCAAAAGGCATCCGGAAATTGAACTCTAAGCACCCCTGCACTAGACGAAGTTCCTAACTTCATGTTATCTGTCAAAAGCTCCTGGTTTTGTGGCGCCAGGTATCCGCCTTCACCCCTTCACCTGTTATTAAGAGCAGTTTCCAATAGGTGAAGGCTTAATATCTAAGCCATACGAGAAGGCCAGGTGATGGACTTTGTTGTTAGAGGCTATTTAAGAAACAAGCCGTTTAGGACTATTTTATAGAGAATGGGAGATCATTCCTATTGACAACCGATAAAACCTTATTATTATTTATGAACCTCATTCACCAATCGTAAATAAAGACATTTCGCCACGTCATTATGTAGGTAAAACAATGAAAAATACGTATCACGTGACAACCGCGATGGATGTAATACTTTGTATAGAAGATATAGAGAATCACGTGGCTAAATGTTGTTTGTTTACGATTGGTGAATGAGGTCCATTGTGCGGGTGAAATTGTACGAGATTAATATAATCGTACTTTTCAGAAGCCAACTCGAAAACTACACTAATCATTAAGTTGCGATTCTAATCTTTTAGATTAATTACAATCTAGTCGTCTATATTAATTGGAGACTTACTCAGTTATTTGTTATTCTGGCTGATTAAGGCAACCTATTTTCGTGCTCAAAGAGCACTTATATAGAAAAAGATTACTTATATAAATTTGTCCTAACAGTTTTATATACATGAACTACGGCAGTGTCCAAGTTTAGTAATTTTCCCTTAAACATGAGATGCATATTCTAATATTGGTCTAGCTAAAGTTAAATATTTTTGTAGTTTATTCTATATTGATTAGTTAAAAAAATATTCTACAGACTCTATAGGCTCTCATACGCCATGGACCTATTTCTCGGCCGTCTGTTGGCTCTTTGGCAAGAACATCTATAAGGCAAGGCGCTACCCCATTGGACTAGTAGCCACGGATTGGGGTGGCACTGTCATAAAGGCATGGTCATCCCCCGAGGCTCTTTCCCATTGCGGCGTCCATACTGACGACACAGATGACCAACAAGATGACCCACAAGAGTCTCACAAGGAGTAGGTTAATGTTTTTGTTTCTTTTGCTGATAGAACGAAGAAACAGAACTCTTTTTTGGTTTTGTTTCGTTAACAACAGTCTTAATTTTTGCTCAACTTTTATGTAGGTTAGTGTTCCCCAACCTTTTAACGTATCCTATGTGTACCCCTTTGGTAATATTTGAAATCCTGAGTACCCATCGCCTCCAACCACACTTTGATTTATAAACAGAACATAATAAATGGATATTTAACAATCAGCATAGTAAATAAATTTCAACTCATACAGCTCTAAAGTCTTATCTTATCTTATATAATACATTACAGACGTTACTTCAAAAAAAAAAAGATGATTACGTCCTACGCGTCATGCAATTAGTCATACATATTAAGTTATTAACCAATGACCTAATCTCTGCCAAGTCACTGGTTTTCCTGGCTGGCTCAGGCAACCCATTCCATGCTCTAATAGCGCTAGGGAAGAAGGAGCTTTTGTACAAATCTGTCCTGGCATATGGGATGAGAGGTGTACCTTTATCTTTGTGTCTTTCTGAGTATTTTATTAAGTTTTGTTTTTGAAGATTATGGTTAAGTGTTTTATGTATAATTGCTACTTTACTTTTAAGTCTTCTATCCTGGAGGCTTTCTAAATTTAGTGATTTTACTAAAGGTGTTACTCTAGTGAAATGTGAATATTCGTTTGTTATGAATCTCACTGCTCTATTTTGTGTCTGTTCTAGTTTCTTAATGTTTTCTTGAGTTGAAGGGTCCCAAACAGAGGATGCATATTCTATTATAGGCCTAACCAAGGTTAAATAACATTTAAATTTTATGTTCTTATTTGATTTATAGAAATTTCTTCTAATAAACTCTAATGCTTTGTTTGATTTTTTGATAGTTCATCAATATGGGGATTCCATGACAGTTTTTCATTTATTATAACACCTAGGCTACTGGTTTACCATGAATAAGATAGGTGGAATTAAGTTGTTTTAGTTTTTTTGTTACTCTTAATAACTGACATTTTTTCAGGGTGGAAAGACATGCTTCATTTTGATTGCCATTTTTGTAATTCATCTAGTTTGTATATCTTGTGTTGTTTTTATTGTTCAATATATTATGCAATCGTCTGCAAATAATCTAACTTTTCTTCCTGAATTAATGCAATTTGGTAAATCGTTTATGTAAATTAGAAATAGTAGTGGTCCTAAGACTGTTCCTTGGGGTACACCTGAGTTTTTACTGTTATCGGTGTTGATTTAGAGCCATTTATTATTACTGTTTGTTCTTTCCCTATTATTAAATCTTGAATAAACTGATGCAGTGGACCATTAATGCCAAAATATTTTAATTTTTTAAGCAAACTATGGTACTCCTAGGTGTTCGCATACCCCGCTTTGCAAAACACTAATGTAGGTCAGTAGGTGATGTAATTTTGTTTCGTATGTTCGCACTACTATATGCTGTAGGTCAGTAGGTGATGTAATTTTGTTTCGTATGTTCGCACATCTATATGTTGTAGGTCAGTAGGTGATGTAATTTTGTTTCGTATGTTCGCACATCTATATGTTGTAGGTCAGTAGGTGATGTAATTTTGTTTCGTATGTTCGCACATCTATATGTTGCGGGTTATAAAGCTTTCCCTGAGATAGTTTCGTACTTGCAGGCTATTGAAAGACCTCCCATACAAGGACAAGTACAGACTACAAGGTCCTAAGAACAGCTCCGTCTTGTGGAATTCAATGATCCATCCTTTGCTTGGGATGACGATCTATGGCGCCATCTGGTATCAAGGTTAGTCAATTGGGGTGGGGCCCTCTGAACAAAGAGGTCGGTGAAGAATTATCTTTCATTTCTGGCCCCCATCGTTCCCAATGATAGGTCAAACGGTCAGAAGTGGGCGTAAGTTCGACCAATAAATCTTTCTCTCCTGATTAACGATACGACGATACCATCGTTGATTTGACCCCATTAGATTAACTTTATTTTTGGGTTTGTAAACTTTGATTTGTGTTTTATAAAAAGTGGCATGAATTTATCTATACCAATTATAAGATTTTCTTATTAAAAGAAAACCATTATTGAAGTTTACTCGTAAAAGATAGTGAACTACAAATGGGAAAATGAATAATTCCTCCTTAACGTGGAAAATTACTACGAAAAGATAGAGTTAAAGGAAACTCTCAGATGTATCAAGGTAATGAACAACAAACTACATCAATAATATACTAAAAGAGGTCATAATATTGTTGTAAATCTAAGGCAGGCCCTCAACGAACAGATAGGAGGCAATAATAAACGATGTATTACAATCCATCAACAAATAGTTGGACTTCCGCTATCAAGTCACAGAGAGTAATGTCTTAAGTTCTTAGAGTCCTACTTCATACCAGAACACAGACCACCAACACACTTCCCAGTGTCGCTCCAGGTCTTCCAAACTGTTCCCTGGTATCACACAGGACAGAACTTAGCCCCAGACTGTACAGACTCCCATCACTTCAGCCGCATCTACCGCACTTCTTCTTCCTGTCTAAACATGTCTTATACTTCTTGTGTTCAATGGTGCTCTCATGCGCACCATCAGTGTGGAGAGGGAGTGGAGTTACAATAATAGTACAGCGGAACCAGGGACACCTAGACGTGTCGAGACTTAAGGTAGTGTCTAGCGAGTCATAATTAGACATATAAATAGAAAAGCTGTAACAAACCCTAAAAAAAAACGCCCTTGTCGAAGACATCGAAAACAAAATATAAATAGATTCTCATCAAAAACGATTTTGTCTGCATCAGATGTGACAAAACATGAAGGTCACTTATGGTTCCGTGTAGTCACGTGATCTTCTGTATTCATCTTTATCTCCGGACTTGAACACAGGGCCTTATTATTATTATTATAAGACACGGCCTTATTCTTAACACCTATAAGCACGCCAAATGAGGTCAGTCTAGAACGTAGTACACAATAGTATAGTAGTACTAGGTATTACCCACCGGTTACGCCCGTTAATTTGCAACGAGGCTTTAAGCTCTTTTCTTTTTTTGGCCTTAAACTCTTTACCCAGAATTTAACTCTCCCATACACATTTTTTTGGCTTATCGTTCCGTCAGGACATCTGTAAATGTCCTGTAATTAAAAAGTGCAAATCTCGCCAAGTGGAATAGAGTTAAAACATCATGTTTGATATAGAAACCCTTTTTATTCTCTCATTCGTGTGAGGACAGGTGAAAGTGACTCGGGTGGTGCCCCCAGAAATATCTACAACTGTACATTCCCCACAATGATCAAAGACTGGAGAAGTAACTGGAACAGAGCGTCCAATGGTCAGACAAGCGCCACATTCCCTTTTGGCTTTGTGCAGGTCAGTGCCAGCAACAAATTATTTAACCATTTTAGGTACTGACATTATTGAAGGATGTGTGCCGGTGTGGCTGTAAGGATGTGTGGCTGTTTGGGTGTGTGGTTGTTAGAATGTGTGGCTGTTTGGATGTGTGGCTGTATGGATGTGTGGCTGTTTGGATGTGTGGCTGTAAGAATGTGTGGCTGTAAGAATTTGTGGCTATGTGGCTGTAAGGATGTGTGGCTATGTGGCTGTAAGGATGTGTGGCTGTAAGGATGTGTGGCTGTGTGGCTGTAAGGATGTGTGGCTGTAAGGATGTGTGGCTGTAAGGATGTGTGGCTATGTGGCTGTAATGATGTGTGGCTATGTGCCTGTAAGGTTGTGTGGCTGTATGGATGTATAGATGTGTGGCTGTGTGGATATATTGATATGTGACTGTGTGAATGTGTGGCTGTAAGATGTGTGGAATTAGCATAAACCACTTGCCTACTTATCAAGGACTCGACCAATGATGTGTATGCTGAACGCCTAAAGGCAGCATGGAAAGCTTGTTCTGGAATCCCCCACTACCAGTCCACAAAAGAAATTGAACCGTAGCGCACTGCGTATTTCAAGATTAACGATTGCGCAATATAAAAGTAATTTTTAAATAGTATAATGATTACGTTTAATGCAGTGAGATTATCTTGGGTTGGGAGCTCGATGACTAAGGAAATGTAAACTGTGTTGAAAAGCCGGATAGGGTATCCTTGCGGTATTTTTCACATGTGCTGTAATAGCAATGTGATTAGAAAACTATAATTTATTAACAAAACAGTTTTTGAAGCTTATGTTTTTAGATTGTAGTTTTTTATGATGGAAATATATAACCTGGCGAGAACTTAAATGCTATCCATAAAAATGTATCCAATTAAGTGGATTTATCCTTCACAGTTGGCACCATATCATCCAAGTCCTGGATCCACATCCGGGTTTAGTGACATCCGTTGGCATCAGACGGCTGACAGAGGTTATGTCCCCAATCCCGACATGCCAAATGTTTTCATGGCTGTGGCTGTGGACTTGCCAGATTTTAACTCAACTTATGGCTCGTGAGTATACAAGTAGTTTAGTCGAGGTTAATCTAATTTACATGCCACTGTAAGGAATGGACCTTAAGCGTAAAATATCAGTATTAAGAGAGACAACTACGAAACGAAACAGATTCAGATTACAGTCGGAAAAAGACAGCCCTGAAGTACAGTCGGTTAGTCTAAGAGAGACAACTCTGAAATTAAACTGGTGCCTCTTAGTCTAACAAAGACTACTTTCATTTTCTAAATTGCAGGTCACAATCTAATTCCCTATATATTATGATCCAACAAGTAAAGGCACTTAGGTCAACGGACCACTGTCCTATAACACGGTGATACGCCATCCTCAGTGATCGAAAAGTTATAATTATACTCTGGAATCTTTTTAGTAATTATCTTAAGAGTTATGATTAAGATCCTTGAAACTTGTTAATTGAAGCTTGCCTCTATCTGCCTTCCTGAAAAGACATTTGTCAGGTAGAGAATATAGCAAATGTTATTAACCCCCCCCCCCCCCCCTATTTTTCTCTGTGGCACATCAGCCTTGCTGATGTCAGCTGTTATGGGTTTAAAATGGAACTAATGTTATCCGGAATTTGCTTTGAGTGAGGCAACTTAAAATCAGCTCTACTGATGTTAGCGATAAAAACGGCTTCTTGGGGAACCTTTTGTGGATGGTAATATGCTATTTTGGGGGCTTGCTTTAATCCCCGCAATGGATATGGATTCGGGCCCTAGGCACCCCTTCGTGTTTGTGTGTGTGTTTTCCTATTCGACTAATAGTCGCCTCTTATTACTACTTCTACCATTACTAAGGAAAATGAAAACAAGAATCTACCTACGCTACTTGAAGAATCATAGAATGTATGGTTCTTTATCTAACTGTGCTTTAATATACTGGGTACGTATTTTCAGGGCCGGTCTTAGGCCACTGCAGCCTATGCGGTGGCAGTGGGCCCCGCGCTTTCATAGGCCCCGCGCTAATTCAAGGAGTAACTATAAAATTGCAAAATATATACGAAAAATTCCTGGAAATCTCCCGAATTTATTAAAATCTCCTGAAAACTCATAAAATTTTCAGAGAAATAAACAAAATTGTCATTTTTGGGTGTCATTCATTGCAGAAAACGCCAATCCTACGCGCGATAAAACAAAAAAAAAAGGCATTGTCAGCTTTATGTGATATAAGATTATAATCAGGCGAATTTTTCCTTAATACTTTATTTACCCTATAGTAACTGGCACATAAATAGGTTATAAGGTTCACAAATTACAGTTAATTTTATCACAATTTTTAAGTACAAATAAAATTCAATGTCAATTTTTTAAAATAGAAAATCCTAAATTTCACTTATTATCCTTATTCTCACACAGACTAGGCCCCGCGCAATTAGTTTCGCATAGGGCCCCGCAATTGCTAGGACCGGCCCTGCGTATTTTAAACTATTCTTATTCTTTTAAGCGCATTTCATACTAACAACACTGCCCACACTTCATAGTTGATACATGATTTAATATTTAATATTGTTCTTCTTGTCCAGTATTCACCCTCGTTATAAGAGAGACGTTGGAGCGAGACTCGCCTTGAGTGGACTGGCCGTGGCCTATCACCAGAGTGGTATCTTCCAGGGTCCACTGCCCACAGGTTCTCATGCATCAGCCAGCGGTCTGATAGTGGACTATGGTCACACTTGGACACTGCGCGTGGTCATCAATGACGGGTTTGAGGTTAGGATTTAGTTATAACATTAGACATTTTAAAACACAATATAAAATATATTTTAGTGGATTACTTTCCTTAGACATTGACTAAACAGGTTGGACCAAAATATAGATCAGGATCTTACCTTTTTTTTATGTTTATTTCATAGTTGACATGTGCCATGTTAAAATGAAAAAATCTTTTAATAAGCAACTCGAGCTATACGTGGTCGAGAGGCTAAGTGCGGCTTGAGCTTGGCTTGCTTGGCTACCTAGAAGGGGGCTCGAGGTTCGACACCCGACTCGGGCAGAGTTTTGTTTACTGAGCGCCCAAAGGCAGCACGGGAAACCAACTCCTAGATACCCCCTCCCCCCCAACTGGTCCACAAATGAGATTGGATCAAAGCGCTCTGAGCATGCTGTAAGCATGAAAGTAGCGCTATATAAAAGCTATAATAATAATAATCCGTTTTTCAAAATCTGAGTTACAGACTATGACTAAAAATAGTTTAAGGATCTATGAATTTACACCGTACCGTAAACTTACAATCTGTAAAGTGATAGTTTGTAAATTTTTCCACATGTGTACATTCTATCCTGTTATAATTAAAATTCAATAACATTTTTGTTTGTAATCAGAAAATGTTACTTTTGGTATACAATTTTAGGAGAATGCATTCCCTTTCTAGAAAACGCAAAATTAAAGCTTATAAAAATTAAAAATTAATTTAATTTAAACGAGGATTTCGTGAATTAGGAGAGAAAGAGTTTTGGGAGGGGGGGGAGGCGCAATAAGAATTGAATACTGTCTCTGCACTTGGAATTAAAAAAAATGTGTTTGTTTAGTCGTCAAACTGAGAGTTGAACAAGACCAAGCTTTAAGATTATAATTATTTTCTATTCATTTCTATTTGTACCTATTCTAATTCTATTTATTTAGAAATAATATGCATTCATAGTAATGCCAATTTACTCTCAAATACAAATTCCTTGCTGGTACCCAAGTTACATAATCAATTAGCATCAGGTTAGCAGTTTACATTCATTTTGGGTTTTACCAAACTTTTGTCTCAGTTTCGTTTGCTTATCTAAAAAGAGTGATCACAGAAATGTATACACAACAACAACATTCATCACCTTATTGCAATTATATTATCTATATTTATCCAGGTCCAGTGCGCTCACCTGAGGTGGGTTGCTAACCCTATAGTGGCCCACACCAACACAACGGTCACACTGAAGCCAAATGTTTGTCACGCAGGGGAGAGAATCACTGGTCTCCGCTACGCCTGGAGTGAGTCCCCCTGCGCCCTTCACAGCTGTGCTATCTACGAGACATCCCATAATTTACCAGGACCACCATTTATATCGTATGCTGACTTTGATCCAAAAGGAGAACCCTATTTTACTTTCGATCATCAAACACACATCAGAAATTATTAAAGTTACAAAATAGCTTTGTAAAAAAAATCAGATACAATAAAAAAAATACAACTCCCATTCATTATTATGACATTCCTAAAAATTTGCATATCATATCATGGGTATCCAATCAATACTAAATCTGCTTTTAAAAATAATTTTAAGAAAAGTTTGTACTTTCATAAATTAACACTTTGGCTGGCAAAAAGGAGGAACTCCTTGTAATACTGTGGTGAGGTGAATATTGACCTGTTTTTGCCCTATTGTTAGACTCGACTCACAATCAAAATGTTGAGGGCGCGGTGGCTGAGCGGTAAAGCGCTTGGCTTCCGTACTGGAGGTCCCGGGTTCAAATCCTTGTGAAGGCTGGGATTTTTATTTTGGGATTTTCTGGCGCCCTTGAGTCCACCCAGCTCTAATGGGTACCTGACATTAGTTGGGGGACCTTGTGGTCTATAGGGCAGATGATGTAAAGATCATCTGATTCTGTGGCCTACGGTTAACGAGGGTGTCATGTGGCCAGCACAACGACCAACCGCCTTTACTTTTCCCCAACTAATGGTTGGGTACCCATTAGAGCTGGTTGGACTCAAGGGCGCCCGAAAATCCCGAAATAAAAATCCCAGTCTTCACCAGGATTCGAACCCGGGACCTCCAGTACGGAAGCCAAGCGCTTTACCGCTCAGTCACCGCGCCCTCGTCAATAAAAGTACAAAGGTAATAACATTACCAAGATAAGCTAGATGATCGACGTGAAAAAAATTAACAGGACTTTCTCTTGATTTCTGATTAGAATAGCTGTTAAATCGAAGGAGTGAAAATTTTTTAATTGCGAACCGTAACAGCAGTCCAGCGACATTATTTTAGAGATAGATAATGATAAAAAAATATCAAAGAGATATGCACTCAATATATTTTTGACAAAATTGCAAGTTTTAGATTATCTTAATACAGCTATTTATTTGTTTAAAAAATGAATGAAAAAGAATTATAACAAAAATCTTCGGAGATTTGAACTCTCCACCTTTGCCTTGAAAGGCCAATGTTCTACACAAATGTGCTGCGACACAAGTATCATGAGAAAATCTAGATTATTTATAAAAAAAATAATTAAATCAAAATTTCTTACTAAAAGATAAATCTACAATTTTTACAAAGTAATTTACAATTGCCGCTTCAAAATGTTAAATTTGTTATAAATTATTCAGAAGAATGCATCTCTAATGCTGACACTATATTCGGCCTTAAAAATTCTAAATCTAGTAACATATATATAACTCAGGAATGGTATCTTTTCCAGCAGTTATCCATCCTGCAAGGAGTGACTTTTCCGTTGTTTACTTTCGTAGTACAACGACACAGAGAACTCTATAAGTATTTAAATAAGTAAAATTTCAATTTACAGTACCAAACCACAGTTGTATACAATTTTCTGCTATCAACATGCCCCGAGATTGTACTGTTTCTATCCAATGGCAATGCCATGACCTATTTAAAAACGCAACAGTTCCGTTAATTAGTAGTAATATAAAAGTTAGCCTTAAACATTTAAAGCGTGTACATTTCAAAGTATTTCGGAAGGCATTTCATTTGTAAGAGTTTACACTCTATTATCTTTTAGTCTAACATGTTTGGCTAATTTAAAAAAAAATAAATTTTGGCAGGACAATGTTTTTTCGTATAGTATAAAAATACAGATGTTTAGTATTTCATTGAATAGAAAAATACAGAAATGTATTACTTCATTTAATAATATTAAAATTGAAGCGAGAGAGTGTATAAAAATGCAATTGTTTGGATAAGAGATCGTCAAAATGTAGCAGAGTTTTATAAAACTAAACATAAATTTAGAAGTCACGTGATTGAGGCACGTTTCAGGTTCATCGAAATGTTGTGCTAAACAAGAACGGAATTGGTCCTCTGGCCGATGTCTGCTTATCACTGCAAGCTTTGTCTGTTGTACTGTTGGGGCACCACACAAGATCTGTAAACGGCCTTTCTCCATTTCTGTCTTTTGCCTTGAGTAGAATCTCTATTCGTGAAAATTAATATCAGTTTGAGCAAGTGTAGTACAATTTTTAACAGGACTTTGAAGGGACGACTTAAGAGTCTGATGTTGCAGTAGTAGTTTTGACAGAATTTTAAATAGCATTTTATTGGAAAGGTAATCACGAGTGGTTGTATACACAGGGCTTCTTCTTACTGCCAGATATTGTGACATATCTTTAAAAATGAGTTATTCTTTTTTTTTCATTATGTATAAGTTTCGGTATATACCGGTATATACCGGTTTCTTTTATTAGCTAAATGTTGTCGATATTCAATTTTCCATTCTGGTTTTTATTTGCTAGTTTTTGCCAATATTATTATTTCGGGTGTCACGGGTGAAACGAAATACCGTTTACTTGTTACAAAAAACTGCATCATTAATGATGAAATTAGAAACAAAATTCTGTGGCACTATACGTCTCTAGAGACGATCTTTTCCCCTTGCAAGCTCTTGTGTGACTAAAGAGGCCGATCCTTGATACACAGCTGCGATCGCAGGTTGGGCATATGTAGTCACCAGGCGCCGTTGCACTTTCACCCTTCTTTCTGCTTCTGTTGTGTATGGCATCTGCAATCAAAGACCCCCTCTTTATGCTCTCTCTCCAAGTGGATCTATCTTGTGCCACCTCTTCCCAGTTGCTGGTGTCGATCTTAAAGAGCTTCATGTCCCGTTTGCATACATCTGTATAACGTAAGAGTGGACGACCAGCGGCTCTTCTGCCTTCTATTAGATCGCCATACAGAATATCCTGTGGGAGTCGACCTACTGGCATTCTACGAACGTGGCCAAGCCAGCCAAGGCGTCTGCTGCTGATAACAGAGCGGATGTC
>JADKLZ010005243.1:1623161-1634542 GCA_021533235.1 Biomphalaria straminea | reverse complement strand
ATTGACTATGCCTAGGGACAGGAATATATTGACTATGCCTAGGGACAGGAATATATTGACTATGCCTAGGGACAGGAATACATTGACTATGCCTAGGGACATGCACATGAATTCTCTAAAGATCATTTTATATACTTTCCTTATAATTAGCTCGAATTCAATGTAGCTTTGTGTAAAGTTTACAGTTACTAAAAAATTATGGTTGGGATATTTTCTTTATTTTTTTTTTTATTTTTTTTTTATTTTTTTTATTTTTTATTATAGCTTTTATATAGCGCTACTTTCATGCTTACAGCATGCTCAGAGCGCTTTTTGTCCAATCTCATTTGTGGACCAGTGGGGGGAGGGGGTATCTAGGAGTTGGTTTTCCGTGCTGCCTTTGGGCGCTCAGTAAACACAACTCTGCCCGAGTCGGGTGTCGAACCTCGAGCCCCCTTCTAGGTAGCCAAGCAAGCCAAGCTCAAGCCGCACTTAGCCTCTCGACCACGCTTCCCACTTTTTCTCAGTCAAAGCTCCATCAGTTGTTACCCTTGCCATCTTCTACAAACCAACTCAACCCTTTAACATAGTTCTTCATAGCATTGAATAAATACTGGCTTGGGTTACGTGTTTTACTAATTTTATCGAAATTTTGCTATTAAATATAATTTTCGGTAAACTTAAAAAATTTTAGAAGGACGTTTAGAGACAATGTTTCTTTAGCCTCTTCATTCTAAGTGATAAGAATCAAAAGTTTCAGTAATTTCTATAGATATTTACAATTATTTATCTTTAATATACTTGCATTTTTATATGTGTAATGTATGGCCACACTTGATTTATTTAGGTTTTCGCGGTCCGCATAAACCACTTCGGCGTGCTGTATGTGGCCCGCGTGCCGTAATTTGCCCACCCCTGCTCTAAACAAACCTTTAACATGAAATATACCCCCCCCCTTTCCAAACAAACACTCCATAAGGTTTTTTTTTCGGACATACAGTAATAATAAAAAATGTCGATAAAATTGTAAATGTTTTTTTATTAAATACTTACAGTAGATAGAGATTCGGCAGCTACATTTCTTGCTATGTAGAAAACAGAGCTCCCTTGATCACTAAACATATAAAAAAAAAAAAAAATTAACAAAACATTTTCCTGAACTGATGCCACCAAATTAATAGTAAATGATAATAAGTACAGAAAATGAAACACATATGATAGCAACAGTAGTCCATGATTTATCTAGACGTCAGTCATCCAGAACATTAAATATCCAAACTGGGTTGTTGTTGTTGTTGTTGTTGTTGTTGTTGTTTTTTGTTTTACAATACGGTATTCCCATTCAGACCATGTGATCTATATGGCAGATGATGTAAAGGTCATCTGTTACTGTGGCCTACAGTTAACGAAGGTCTCACGTGACAGCTTTTACTTTTCCCCAACTAATGTCAGGTACCCATTAGAGATGGATGGACTCAGAGGCGTCAACATTTCTTAAACACTGTACAACAGAATACCCCAAATATTAAAGCAGGGGTGTAGCTAGGAATTTTCCAACATTTGGTGGCCTTGGGGGGGTGCTTGACCTCAACTTGACCTCTTTTGAGCCCCAGCATTTTGCGTAATATTTGATGTAACAACACTCCTTTTGTGGGCCCCATCAAGACATTGACAAGTTCTCAAATTAATTTCAATCAATCCCTAGATTGCTTATGGATTATTATTCCTAATATTGATAACTGATGTTCTAATGAGAAGAAAAAGAAACAGAAATGATAAGTACAAAAAAATTGAATGATAAGTAGAGAAAGAACAACCATACGGCATAAGTGTCAGGTAGGGTTTTCGAAGATGTGGACTCGTCTCGACGTCTAGGTATGAATGCTTTGCCCGGGCCTACCCTCTCCCTGAACAGAATAAACTAAACAAAGGTAACGGCATATAGAACCAAATGTACAAATAAATGCCGGCTATACGTTAGGCAACTAAACGGCAACACAGCCAACAGTTAACCCGAACGATAAGCTAACTTACAATAGTTAACAATAGAATTAGGCTTTGAACAATTTAATGAGATGATGAACATGATATGATTAACATCCATGGCAAATAATACAAATATTAAATGGGCATTACAATCAACAAGTTATTAGTTATTCAAAATACAAAGTTATTCTCAGTAACTATAACACACCTCTCTCACAATAATAAGATGCAGCTCCAAAGGCGCAGAGACAACATTCTTACACATAGCCCAAGCCTAGCACCCTAGAACGAAAAGAAAGCCTAGATCTAGCGATGCCGCTACAGCAAAGAACGTTTCAATCACGACACCCGTAACGAAAGATAAACCTACTTAATAGCTCTATGTACCTACGTACCGTTACAACGGGAACACAAACCAACAACCAACCAAAAGACCATCAGGTAAACACCAAAGCTCTTCCTCACTCATTCGGTACGGAAACCAAGGATGACGTAAACACACAAATACACAATATTCTAGACAACAAAACGCACCGAATATAAACTACTTCCTATACACTCGAACACCAATATTAAATACAACAGAAAACTTCACGCGCGCACGACAATAAGGACTTTTAAGTTTCGTAAAAAAATTATTATTGCTTACCTTATATCAAGAACTGTTGAAGAAAATTAAAAGGACTTTACTAAATTAAACTATATTGAAAAAAAAAATCTTTTTTGTGTGTTTGTGTTCTTAAATTTCAACTAAAATAACATTAAAACAAACTAAACTTTTCATTTTTTCTTTTCTTCACTGGTAGTGTGCCTAGAAAGAAAGATACTGTTTAAAAGAAATTTCTTATTTTGAGAAATGTACATTTTAATAACTCTGGCATTTTATATCTTTGTTGCTTAATGCTATGCAATTTTTAAATGTATGAATAGTTTGGAGTGATATACTTTTTAGAGCTGCTTTTTTTTTTGTTGTTTACTTGTGAATCATTTAGTCAATTAGTTGACTTTCATGAGTACAATTACTCACTTAGTGGCTGGAATTGGTAGCCTAGGTAAGTAGAGAATAGCATGCTATTGATCTTAACCAATGTACCAGCACCTTAAACCTTAATCTTATGATTTCATAAACTCATAAACGGTGAAAGGTCACATGGATTTTTTTTATTACCAATCCTATTATTGGACACATTGGCTCCCTTAGCTGCTTTACCCGTTATTTGTCACAGTGTGTCAAAAATTAGACTGATTATACATAAATATAGAGTTGAAGCTAGGTGCTGAAAAAAATGTAATAAATACATATATTTAACATAAATGAATAGCAACAACAGGGACAAAGTTTTTTTAGAGAGAAAGTAATGAATTAAATGCCCACTGGATGACAAAGTGGTCATCATCGAACCACGATGGACGAACTATATATACGAAAAGAAAAAGAGACTGCGCCGACCAAGGCACGAACCAGTAACCCTGGAAATGACAACACCGCCTAGCGATAAACGAGCTTAACCTTTTGACCATTGGAATGTCAATAAAACATTCCTAACCCTAACTTTAACCCTGGTGCTGCTATTCATTTATGTCTGATTATACACAACAGGAAGTCAAAGTGCAAGGACAGTCCTACACTAAACTATTAAGTCACCTGAATAATAACATTAACCATTGGAGATATAAAAAGCAAAGTCTGTGAGTTAAGAATTTGAAAAATCAAAACAAATATTCTATCTTATATTATAGATTACTGGCGTAAATTCAAAAAGAATATGATTAGGTCATACTCATTTCATGTTTCAATCTAGCCATGCATTATTATTATTATAGTTTTTATATAGCGCTACTTTCATGCTTATAGCATGCTCAGAGCGCTTTGGTCCAATCTCATTTGTGGACCAGTGGGGGGTAGGGGGTATCTAGGAGTTGGTTTCCCGTGCTGCCTTTGGGCGCTCAGTAAACACAACTCTGCCCGAGTCGGGTGTCGAACCTCGAGACCCCTTCTAGGTAGCCAAGCAAGCCAAGATCAAGCCGCACTTGGCCTCTCGACCACGCTTCCCACCATGCATGTTAATCTATGATTCAACTCAGCAAAGTCTTTGGTTTTATTGGCTCATTTAGGCAACCCACTCCATTCTCTAAAGGCACTTGGGGAGAAGGAGCATGTGTATACATTTGTTCTAGCATATGGAATAAGAAATGGGCCTCTTTGTGTCTTTCTGAGTATTTTATTAGGTTTTGTTTTTCTGTTTGTAAATTGTGGTTCAGTGTTTTATGTAAATTGTAAATTGTAAAATGTAAATTTATGTAAATTCTAAATCCTAGAACACATAATATGTAGCAACATCATAAACCACTTAGATAAACATAATGTCCTTACTCCATACCAACATGGCTTTAGGAAACATAGATCATGTGAAACACAGCTAATAGGACTAATTGATGACTTTTCAAAAGGCTTAGATAATAGTGAACAAATAGATGCTATCTTACTAGACTTTTCCAAAGCTTTTGACAAAGTTCACCACCATAGTTTGCTTAAAAAATTAAAATATTTTGGTATTGATGGTCCATTGCATCAGTGGATTAAAGATTTTCTGATAGGAAGAGAACAAACTGTAATAATAGATGGTTCTAAATCAACACCAATAACAGTAAACTCAGGTGTACCACAAGGAACAGTCTTAGGTCCACTACTATTTCTAATTTACATAAACGATTTACCAAATTGCATTAGTTCAGGAACAAAAGTTAGATTATTTGCAGATGATTGCATAATATATAGGACAATAAAAACAACACAAGACACAGAAATTTTACAAAAAGAATTAGATAAATTACAGAAATGGGAATCAAATTGGAGCATGTCTTTCCACCCAGAAAAATGTCAGTTATTAAGAGTAACAAAAAAACTAAAACAAATTAATTCCACTTATCTTATTCATGGTAAACCAGTAACACAGACTAAAAACGCAAAATACCTAGGTGTTATAATAAATGAAAAACTGTCATGGAATCCTCATATTGATGAAACTATAAAAAAATCAAACAAAGCATTAGGGTTTATTAAAAGAAATTTCTATAAATCAAAAAAGGACATAAAACTAAAATGCTATTTAACCTTGGTTAGGCCAATAATAGAATATGCATCCTCTGTTTGGGACCCCTCAACTCAAGAAAACATTAAGAAACTAGAACAGACACAAAATAGAGCAGTACGATTCATAACAAACGAATATTCACATTTCACTAGAGTAACACCTTTAGTAAAATCACTAAATTTAGAAAGCCTTCAGGATAGAAGACTTAAGAGTAAAGTAGCAATTATACACAAAACACTGAACCATAATCTCCAAATACAAAAACAAAACTTAATAAAATACTCAGAAAGACACAAAGATAAAGGCACATTCCTCATCCCATATGCTAGGACAAATCTGTACAAATGCTCTTTCTTCCCTAGTGCCATTAGAGCATGGAATGGTTTGCCTGAGCTAGCCAGGAAAACCAGTGACTTGGCAGAATTTAAGTCACTGGTAAATATGCATGACTGAATGCATGACGCGTAGGACGTAATCATCTTCTTTTTTGAAGTAACGTCTGTATTATATAAGATAATTGAATAATTTAAAAAACTGGATTTTTTTTTCCTTAAAAATGATATAGATTATTACAGTCATTCAAAAAATTATTTTACCTTCATCTTTTCGGTATCTCCTAAGGAAGATCTGAACACCCACAATCACTATCATGACTATAAGCACACCTGTTACACACAAGGCCACCAAAAGGTCTAAGAGAGAAAAAAACAAATCTGCATAAACGTTACTTCACGTTTAACGATTAGTGGACAAAACATTTGCACGTACAAAAACACAATAACTATACACAGTAAAACAATAAGACGTCTAGAAAAAAAAGTCCACCCAGCTCTAATGGGTACCTGACATTAGTTGGGGAAAAGTAAAGGTGGTTGGTCGTTGTGCTGGCCACATGACACCCTCGTTAACCGTAGGCCACAGAATCATCGGAACTTTACATCATCTGACCTATAGAGCACAAGGTCTGAAAGGGGAACTTTACTTTTATGTTGTGTCTATCTAATAGCATTACTACTTAGCACATCTAAAATAGTCTAGTTTATACCACATGCCTATGGTCAGGAAGGTTTTAACCCTAGGAAACTATTGTTGGCTATTCACGAACTTATTTCAGTTTGAAAGCTCCTCCTACACGTAATCTCCATCAAGAGCGGTGTAAAACAAGGATGTGTACGTACTGGCTCCAACACTATTTGGCGTCTTGTTCTTAGTGGTACTAGCCAGCGCCTTTAAATCCATGGAAGATGGAATATATATATCCATATTAGATCCAACTAGTCGACCGGCGGCATAGCATACGCCGCTATTTTCCAGGGCAGGCCTTAGGCACTGCAACATATGCGACCGCAGTGGGTCCCGCACTTTCATTGGACCCGTGCTAATTTTTTAGGTGTATAAATTATTAAATCAAGTTACATGAAGTTAATTCCTTTTTCCAGTCTATATTTATTTATGTCTATGCTATTTTGTGAATGAAAATAATGCGGATTTGGATACACCATTTCCATTTACACCATGCTGCGCCATTGGATCTTCCCATTTACTTGTTATAAGTGAATTCATGAATAAAAAATACTACAACATATGCGACCACAGTGGGTCCCGAACTTTCTTTGGACCCGTGCTAATTTTTAGGTGTATAAATTTTGAAATTGAACCATTTTATAAAACATAAATTTCCCGCGGCCTCTTGATTTACCAAGAGCCCCCTGGAAATCTCCTGAAATGTTATTAAATGCTATGCCGCCGGTCGAAAAAGTCCTGGAAATTTCCGGACATTATTAAAATCGTTTTAAAGTAAAAAAAAATGCTATGCTATTTTGTGAATGAAAATTGTGCGGATTTTGGATATATTATTTCCCATTCACACCATGCTGCGCCATGGGATATTCCCATTTGCTTGTTATAGGTAAGCGAATGCGTGAATTCATGAATGAAAAATACTATGAATGGAGCCAAAAAAAAAAAGGCTAATTGACCTTAATTTACGCCGCGTGCGTGCGCCATGGGATCTTCCCTATTTACTTGTTGCTTGCATGTTGTTGTTGTTTGACCTCTTACTTTGAGGATTATATATATAGATGGTAGCTTTTCAACCTGACAATTCTTAAAACCAAAACGAAAAGACGTCGTATCTTGATAAGGGAGCTGCTGTTTGCCGATGATGCGACACTCGTATCTCATTCATAAGAAAGTCTGCTATATAAAAAGGGCATGCATTCCTTGTTCATTCGGTACTAAATCATTTTCTTATTAGAAATAAAAAGGGATAGGGGTCGTTCGTAAATGACGTCTCCCTCTAGGGAGAGGGAGGGGTTTGAGAAAATGTGACACTTTGTGACAAGTGGAATGGGGAGGGGGGTAGAGATTTTGTGACGGTACAAATTTAAATTTCAGAAAAAAAAAAAAGAAATAAAATATTATGAAATAGACAAAAGCTTGATCATTACAAATGACCGAAATTGGATCGCCGTCCATGCACGTTCATCACAATATATGCTGCAAAGATCACGTTCATCACAATATATGCTGCAAAGATCCAAATGTTTTGACAAGAAATGCTGTACTACACCACGAGGAAAATTCTTTTTTCCCTGATCGCTTCCTGCCTCCTCCAACAATTTTAAGCTACAACCCTGAAATCAACATCGAGAAATCCAGCGAATTTAAAATTTAAGTACACAAGCTTGTTCTCTTCATTTATCTCCAAAGGCAATCCCCTACGATCAATTCTGCCCATCACTTTCCGGTCAACTTCAGAACACAATTTGTGAGTGTGGACTCTACTTTGCATCGTTAACTCTTTTGAAAAATCACAAAAAGTTCATCCCACCATCAAAAAAAACAAAAACACGAGCACAGACAGCCAATAGAATTATTTAAAAAAAAAAAAAAGACAATGAAGTCCTAGAAGTTTTGGGAAACTCAGGTGAGGAGAGTGTGGAATGGATAGATGAAGATCTCATTGAAGACAATTTAATTTTCAAGTCAGCTCCTCAAGCAGAAGAAGAAAATCTTACCTTATCGATGAGCACATGAAACTTTTTTGGGAAAAAATTGATGTGAAATAAATATCATTTTATTTTGTGACGTGACGCAAAGGAAAATGTGACACTTTGTGACAAGGGTGGGAGGGGGGGGTAAAAAAGGGTCATTTTTTGCTTAACGTCATTTATGAACGACCCGTAAAAGTTTAATCTTCTAGAAAGGTCAAAAGAATAATTCCGACCAAAAGGGAACAATAATTCTGGAGTCAAGAGTTAACAACTTTGCTGGCATACTAAGCTAAGACACTGACTTTGCAAGCAAACTAAGCTAAGACACTGACTTTGCAAGCATACTAAGCTAAGACAATGACTTTGCAAGCAAACTAAGCTAAGACACTGACTTTGCAAGCATACTAAGCTAAGACAATGACTTTGCAAGCAAACTAAGCTAAGACACAGACTTTGCAAGTATACTAAGCTAAGACAATGACTTTGATAGTATACTAAGCTAAGACAAGTGTTTCAAAACATTAAAGATAATAGAAATAACATGATTAACTTGAACTGTCCCCCTCCCCCCCTCCCCGCCAAATAAATAAAACATTTCAAGGTAAGAAGATTTTTGGCTTTAAATATTTTCCTGCTTACTCCGTAAAAGTTATTTTACGAATACTAAAACATACCTTCAACTTTAGGTGTTGTTGGAAAACTTTCCCTGCCTGCTGCTTCTGTTAAAAATGTAACATTTTAAACATTGAAGTAAATAAATTAATATTTTAAAAAAAAACAACAATATATCAAAAAAATATATTATCAGCTTAAGCAATTGTTTTATGTAGATGTGTATACCTTATTTTAGAGCTAGGGAAAACATGGGTCTCAGCTCTTGAAGAAAAGCGTGCCACACCGAAAATGGTCAGCTTCTCTACCACCAATGCTAAAATCCCCTTAACCTGCAATAAATGTGGACGGGAGTGTCTCTCCAAAATAGAGCTCGACAGCCATATGAAAAAGTGTTTGAGATGAACCATGGTGGCTCAAGGACTGAAGGAGGCCAATAACTGATATCTTAATTTTATTTTACATAAGCACATTATCAGTGACTCCTCTCTGCTTACCAAGGAAAGAATATATTTTTAATTATTTTGTGCAGTAATTCATTGTCTATTTATTTTGCACACTTATTGACACATTGAGCACTGGAAGACTTTATTGCCAAAGACTGTCATTCCGTTAACACTTTCTGTACGTACTGAGTGTTTTCTTTGGACATGTGGCCTTTTTGTTTCTTTTCAATTGTTGGGTTAGTTGTTTTTTATAAATATATTTTATCCGTATGTAGATGCTGATTGTCGCTTTGCTGTTCTAAGATAACATAGGATATTGTTGCAATCCAATGGAAATTCTGTGGAGTTGCTATTAATAGAGAATTTTTATTTTGTCTTTTTAGGGACTCACTTTTTTGGACTTCATTGTTGCAGTGGCGTAGCTAGGGTGGGGTAGGATGGGGGAGATTTTGAAAATCCCCACGACCCACATTAGGGACCCCCAAATGAGTGTTTTTTTACATTACAAATTTACTATTACGCAAAATGCAGGGGCCCCAAAGAGGTCAAGGCCCCAGGGCTCCCGAATGATGGCAACTTCCTAGCTACGCCCCTGCAATGTTAAGACTTAAGTGAGCTCTGTGTTGTAGACCAAATAGGGAAACACTTTATACTTTTGGTTACCCAATAATTGATCGTATTAGCCCGTATTGTTGTACTACCCGAAATCCACCTACATGTTCTGCTTCTAGTTTGTACAATCATGCATAGTTTAATGCATACAATTGATTATTTGGCCTTCATTACTATATTTTGTAAGTTATTCCACACATCATTTCATTAAAGTAGTAAAGTAAAGTTCTCCTTTCAGACCTAGTGGTCTATAGGTCAGATGATGTAAAGGTCATCTGATTCTGTGGCCTAAGGTTAATGAGGGTGTCATGTGGCCAGCACAACGACCAACCGCCTTTACTTTTCCCCAACTTATGTCAGGTACCCATTAGAGCTGGGTGGACTCAGAGGCGCCCAAGGATCCCGAAATAAAAATCCCAGTCTTCACCGAGATTTGATCCCTGAACCCCAGGTTCAGAAGCCAAGCGTTTTACATCTCAGCCACCGCGCCTCCATCATTTCATTAAACATCAGTTTAAGTGTAATAGTTGTGGTTCAATGCCATATCGGAAGCTAAATTATTTGCATTTCTTGTAAAAAAAAATTCTTAAGAGACCTAATAGAAACGGGCAAACATTAAATTTACATTTTTTTCAGCAATTATTTACCCAGCAAGCATAATAAAGCAGATGTTTCAAAAAGGACTGTTAATATTAGTCAATACATTTACAAAGTTCATCCCCCCCCCCTAACACACAATAAAAAAAATTAACAAATTCCCAAATCCACCTTCAGCCTAGAATTGTTAAATAGAATAAATAAATAAGAATGTGTATAAATGCTTCAATTAAAATTTTGTTAATTAATAACTGTAGCATTACTTAAACGGCATTTCATTAAAGACTTGAATCATAAATATTTTGTATCTTTTTTTATAATAATAATAAGCATGATAATGCAACATTTGAATAAAAGATGCAGACCATAGTTTCCGTAGAAAAAATATGACTACATTTTCTTCCATATTCTTATTTTAAGTTAATAAATGCGCAAAAAAATCTCTATTACTTTTTTTTTATTATAGAATATGTATCATTGTCAATAGTTAAAACTCCAGTTCTAAACACAACTTAGATATAGTCAAGGAAGAAATGGAAATAGATTGTCTATGCCTTACTGATCAGTAAATATTCACTTCATAATCAAAGCTTATATGGAACTAAAAAAGTCAATTTTGGTATTTAAATAAACTCTTTAACTCTTTTCATTTACTCTCACGATCCTTCCATATCCTCGTGTGGTTTAATTTTACAATTATTTTGTATTATCTCACCATACGAGACAATTCATCATTGACACATTTCATCATTGTAGCAATTCATCATTGGACATTTCAACATTATAGCAACGCTAACCTTAACCTTAATCCTAATCCTAAACCTAAACCTAACTCTAAATGTGCAATGATGAAGTGTCTCGTATGATGAAGTGTTTCGTATGATAAAGTGTCTCGTATGATGAAGTGTCTCGTATGATGAAGTGTCTCGTATGATGAAATGTCTCGTATTATGAAGTGTCTCGTATGATGAAGTGTCTCGTATAATGAAATGTCTGTATGATGAAGTGTCGCGTATGATGAAGTGTCTCGTATGATGAAATGTCTCGTATGATGAAGT
>JADKLZ010005243.1:1608985-1622456 GCA_021533235.1 Biomphalaria straminea | reverse complement strand
ATGCCAGGCCTAAGTGTAATAAGAGAATAGAGGATGCCAGGCCTAAGCAAAATAAAAGAACTGATCATGCAAGTCTTAAGCATAATAGGAGAATAAAGGAGGTGCTTATTTCTACCCTCCATTTTTTTTTTCAGGAAGAATTGTTCATGATGAATCACTTCTTTTCACACTCATAGGTGAATAAGAACACAGAGATAATTTGTTCAAGTTCATATGGCTCTTCCATTTAATACATGTACAAATTGTTGAACAGGTACACACACAAACAACATGGACCGCACGCTCTGTGCATACTATATCATAAAGTATAGCTATACAATAGTTCCTTTTTAAAAAAAAAAAGTTCAGGACTGGATGAGATAAAACAAAAATTCACGTCAGAAACATAAATCTCAGCTTCTGAAAAGAAAGGACCCTTTTTTCTTTCTATGCACTAAATAAAAATTAAATTTTGGCATTACATGTGGGCATCAAAAATATGGTTCATCTGTCAAAACTAAATCTCATTCTTTTAATTAATGAAGTCAAGATATTTTTTAAAAAATGTAACTCACTGTGAACATGTTTCCTAGGTTACTGATCGAGGCCACCAATGAATTTTGATGCGTTATTCTTAATGATATAAAGCTCTCATTATTTTGAAGATCACTATCGTCCAAAGAACACGTGATGGTTATATGTGTAGTTATCAAACTCAGTGATGCCTGCAATACTAAAAAGGGTATACATACATCAGCAGAAAATAGTTGATTGATTGCAACTAAATTCAATGAAAGTAACAGGAAGAGTCCAATAGTATACAACTGTATTTACTTTTAAATAGATAATTTCAAGCTTATTATATATTTTGCAGGTTTTATATTTATAATGTACATTGTCGATCACTTGAGGCTACTATAGTGTTGTGTTGATCAGTAATGCTCTTTTAGTACTTGGTTTAATGAAGATTTGTATCTCAAATGTTTATTTTAAACACTCAAATAAAGGACACCCTTTAAGCCGGAGATTCAATATAAATATGTTAAGTAATTCAAATAGATGAAGATCTGTTCATTCAAATTACGAAAACTTTAATTCCGAAACTAGGCATCACTCATAATATACATACAGAATCTGTATATATAAATGAAATAGTATAAGTTGAATATCTTCTAAGCTCGTAATAAAATAGGTTTAAACTAATGTGTCAATTCTACAAGTTAACCAAGCGGCTTGTCTCTCTAAGTTCTGTCTACAACTTTAACAAAGCGGCTTGTCTCTCTAAATTCTGTCTACAACTTTCTCCTATGAGGTCCCATCTACAACTGACGAAGTCGGCTCAAAAGCTTCCTCTCCCCAGACAAACCACACCCAATCACGTGACCAGATGACGCCTCAAGCTGTCTGCTTTTAAGGTTGTCTCTAAATCTGTTGTTGTGATTGACTTTTTTGGCTGTGTGTATTTAGTTCTCAATACCCAATACTGAGATGTAGGAGGGGTTGTAGGATTAGCTTGTGGAAGTCCCAGTAAAAAATAGTAAAGTTCCCTTTCAGACCTTGTGGTCTATAAGGCAGATGCTGTATAGGTCATCTGATTCTGTGGCCCACGGTTTAAGAGGGTGTCATGTGGCCAGCACAACGACCAACCGCCTTTATTCTGGGTGGACTAAGAGCGCCCAAGGATCCCGAAATAAAAATCCCAGTCTTCACCCGGATTCGAACCCTGGAACCTCCAGTTCAGTGGCCAAGCGCTTTACCGCTCAGCCACCGCGCCTCCCAGTGGAATTAAGATATACTCGCCCAATCTGCTACGTGACGACATTCATTCTGTTGTGTCCGGTTCTGAGTCTAGAACAGGTTTGGTCAGGTCTAAAGTTCGGGTTCGGCTCGGTTCGATGTTATGAATTTATGTAGCAGCAAAGTTAAGCTATAAGGCTTAATGCAAATTATTAGTTAAAACACTTTGAATTTTTACATAAGACAAATACTTTGCAAAATATAATAGGCCTATGGGAAAACTTTTTCAAAAATAATGTTGCCTGCATAAATTTTAAGCGTTGTGAAAATTTCTCAATGAAGATAGAATTGAAGATGCGTCAGGTTTTCGCTCAAGCCGGCAAGGGGTTTAATTCCGGCATCGCCGCTAAGCGTATTCTAACCTTTTTGCTTAGCAAGAATAGAGAATTGAAAAAAAAAAAAAAAAAGGGTTAGGGTTAGTCAAATCTCTTCCGTCTATTGCAATTTATTATAGTGACGACTTTTGTGTGGAAAAAAAAACGTCCGCGACAGAGACGTCTTAACACGGAGAATATTTTTTTTTAAAAGATCACGCCCATTACAGAAGTACGATAATATTTTTATCTTTATTAATATTAAAAAGGCACCCCTGGCCAATAGTCGTATTCTAGGGACATTCTAGATAGGCCAACATTTGCGCACGCACTTCTGTAATGGGCGTAATTTTAACAAAAATTATTCCCCCCCCCTCTTCCCTCAATTCGAGGTATTCGCCATCCCCACCCCCGAGGGAGGACCCAAAGTTTTGAAGGACAAGGTCAGCATTCTCTGGTGACACTCCACATGGGCAGATTTCACTGGTTCCAATTTTGAGCTTCCGGTACATGTGTTTTCGCAATCTGTATCCGGTCCTGAGTCGAAAGATAAGACGTTAATCCTTTCGGGATAGCTTATAATAGGCATCATCCTTTTTTTTTTGAGATTCCGATGAGAGATTGTCCAATTTTTTTTTTACTATATGTTTCTTCGTTTCTTCTGGATAGAGTGCGTTAGACACTTAGTTTGAAATATCAGGTGGCCGAGCCTTGCTCGGTTAAATAATTTATACTAAGAAAGGTTATATACTACTGCTACTGGTGCTACAGCCCATGGAAGGATATGGCCTGCTTTTACACATCCCTTCATTCAGATATCTCCTGGGCTTTCATCACCACGCCCTAACGGTAACCCCATTTTTTTTTACTGAGGTTTATAGTTAAATCAAAAGTGGCTGCAGCGTACGCAAACTCGTTGACCGCTAGCTAGATATCTTGTTCAGTGTGAGCAAGTAAGGAGTAGAGCAGCTGTGTAATCACCATTTCCTTTGTTTTGGTACGGGACATTAGACACTGAAGCATGAATGCATGGTCATAATTTTACCAGCAAAATAATAATTATATTAAGGCTTGACATCAAATCCGAAGATTAATGAGAAATGCAGTATTTCCCGTGGCTACGCAGCCCCAGATTTGACTTACATATTTTGCCACATCCAGGGCAAGCATAACCATTGTCCTCCGGTGGTCGATTAAGATTTTCTTTTCGCGTCTGCGTCTGTCCTCGGCAGCAAATTTTCTGTTGGGTCTTTGTATAGAGGGAATTCTTTAAGTCCGACAGTTACGCTTGACAGAGCAGTATCCTGTATGGGAGACCAATCTCAGACAAACTCATGGCAAAGGCGGTCTTTTTTTTTTGGTGAGCTAATAAAGTGGTCGGCGTAACACCGAAATGCTTTAAAGACCAGCTTAGGCGCCAACTGGCCTTAGCTGACAATTGACATAGAATAGAGCACCTGGTTGCATGCGGCCTCAGAACGAGACAGCTGGAGATCACCAGCAAAAAAAAAATAACAAAGTAAACGGTATCTACACCGCCCTACGCAATTTAGGTGTAAACAATTTATTAAGTTCTTAAAACGCAATAACTAATCATACATTGGTACATTTAATTTTATATCAGGTGGCCGAGCCTTGCTCGGTTAAATAAATGCCCTGCCCAGTCTGACTGTCGGACAATAAAAAGTTCATACCGGCTTTTGCCATCCATCCATCCCAGTGGTGCTATAGCCCGTGGTCTGCTTTTAGTTTTACACATCCCTTCATTCATATCTCTAAACGCGTTCTTGTTTGCAAAGAAGTACACTATAGTAAGCCTAGTGACGTAAGCAGCGTTTTTCCCGTTTACGTCATGGAAAACTTTCATTCATAAATTTTCCATTTCATTCATAAAACCTTCAAACCAAAATTAAATTGAGACATTTTCATATCGAAATAACGGTCGAACTCGAGTTTTCCCGATGTGGCCAATGAGTTCAGATTTTTTTTCTCACTTATACGCACATGCCTTGAAATTTTAAAGAAAATCGTTAGAGCCGTTTTCGAAATAAAATTTATATATATATATATAAATAAATAAATATATATATATACAAGAATTGCTCGCTTAAGAGTATAGGATTTTAGTTAGATAGAGACGCACCATAGTAAACACATTTTGAACGGGACTAGTGACGCTTTGACTTAGTTGGGTTGGAGGCTTCTTAAGAGACAGAAAATCAGCCATAGGATTCTATAGGGTTAGGACGTATTTTATCGATAGAGACATTGACTGTGGACTACACATTATATTAATTGTTCAACGGTGTTTCAGACTCATCTTTTAACTGTAACAAATAGATGGTGTTTGTCTACTTGTCAGTTAACTTGCATTATAATACACCAGCACAACAAACCCAGGCATAGGCAGAGTAATCTGTCATAATCTGACAGGCATAAAAAATTAACTACAAGACTGACAGGCATCCATCACAAGTGCAATGTTTAATTGTGAGTTTGTTTTCCACTTTCGGCGAGTGTGTCACCATTCTCATTTCCTTCTAGTTCTCTATGTGCTGAGGGCGCGGTGGCTGGGCGGTAAAGCGCTTGGCTTACGTACTGGAGGTCCCGGGTTCGAATCCTGGTGAAGACTGAGATTTTTATTTCGGGATTTTCGGGCGCCCTTGAGTCCACCCAGCTCTAATGGGTACCTGACATTAGTTGGGGAAAAGTAAAGGTGGTTGGTCGTTGTGCTGGCCACATGACACCCTCGATAACCGTAGGCCACAGAATCAGATGACCTTTACATCATCTGCCCTATAGACCATAAGGTCTGAAAGGGAAACTTACTTTTTTTTTCTCTATGTGCTGGTATCAGAAACCACTGGTAAAATTGGACTTTGATATTGTCTACATTAAAAAAAAATATCCCTGATAGATTCTTTAAAATGAATAACAAATTATTATTAAATAAAATTGATTTCTTAAAATGTTACTTACAAATTATTTGTAGTAGGCCTATCCATAAAAAAAGTCTTTTTCCAAAACTGGAAATCATTTCCGTTTAGGCTTATAGTGTAAAGATACAAAGTATAGGCCTGTCTGTCTGTCAACACGTACATGTCTTTCTGAAAATTTAAATATATATTTTGAACTTTTATGTGAAGCTTTCTTCATCTTTGATAACTGTGGCTTGGTTATAAAACTATAATACAGATTTAATTAAATCAGCTGCGTCTGTGTTTCTAAAGTCACGTATCATAAATAAACCTCGACTGAACCAGTACTCCAGGCCTTGCATTAGCTTCCAAGTTAGTTCAGTAGAATGTCACAAGTACACTTGAATAATTATCTAATTAAGGATGAAAGAGAATGTTTCTGTAGGCTAACACAAAACTTTATTTTGTGGCCACCAGACACAACAAACGTTTATTGCTACTTCAATGTTTCTCTATACATGTCACGTGTTTGTCTTTGAACCAATCCAATGCTGGTTCCATTGAAATAAAGCCCACCCTCTTGTCACTGAGTTTTTTTCCCTTGTCACCTGGCTAAGCGCACGGCGGACAGTTCTAGTAAACAAATCACAAATTGGTCATCACTTGTGGCAATGTAGCGCTCTCTCTCTCTTTCTCTCTTTCTTTCTCTCTCTCTCTCTCTCTCTATTTGTCTCTCTCTCTGTCTCACTGTCTCTCTCTCTTTCTCTAGCAAAGTAAAGTTCCTCTTTCAGACCTTTCAGGGCAGATGATGAAAAGGTCATCTTATTCTAGCACAACGACCAACCACCTTTACTTTTCCCCAACTAATGTCAGGTACCCATTAGAGCTGGGTGAACTCAGAGGCGCCCAAGGATCCCGAAATAAAAATCAAAGTCTTCACCAGGTTCAGAAGCCAAGCGCTTTACCGCTCAGCCACCGCGCCTACCTCTCTTTCTCTATCTCTCTCTATTCCTTTCTCTCTTTCTCTCTCTTTCTCTCTCTCTTTCTCTCTCTCTATTTCTCTCTTTCTCTTTCTCTTGCACTCTTTCTCTCTCACTTTCTCTCTTTCTTTTTCTCTCTCTATTTCTTTCTCTTTCTATCTCTTTCTTTCTCTCTTTTTCTCTCTCTCTCTATTTCTCTCTCTCTCTATTTCTCTGTCTCTATTTCTCTCTATTTCTGTCTCTCTCTTTCTTTCTCTTTCTCTCTCTCTTTCTCTATCTCTCTTTTTTCTCTCTCTTTCTTTCTCTCTTTCTTTCTTTCTCTTTTTCTCTCTTTCTTTCTTTCTTTCTCTCTCTCTTTCTCTCTCTCTCTTTCTCTCTACCACAGAAACAGATTACCTTTACATCATCTATCGCAAGGTCTAAATGTAGTAAAAGAGGAAAACAAAAAAAATTGCATTGCTGTAGACTTACGTCACTTAGTTCTGTCCATGCACAGTTCGAGATACTTGAATAAGACTGAATGCCTTAGTACAGAATTAATACTGATGACTTGGTTTCCAGAGTCTAGAAGTCACAACATGCTAGAACACTCATAAGCATTAAATAAACTTAACATTCATGAATGCTGCATAACATTTTTATCTTTGTTTTCTAGTACTGGAATGCAACTAACAATACATGTCTACAACACTAGAAATATAGAACAAAGGATCAGTCTTAACTGATGATAAAAACAAACACAAAAAATAAATACATACCCATAGACACTTTCCTAGCTGTATATTTCTTTACCACGCATTAAAAGGGGCGGCAACTCTTGATAGCACCACAGAGACCACTCGAGTCAACAGTCTTTAACTGTAACATTAATAGGTAACGGTTTCATACGAGGAAAAACAACAATTTGTTCGCAGATCTCCAAACTAAATATACTGAATCTACTATTTATTTATGTTACACAAGGCACGACTCCAACAGTGTTGATCGACATGTTGACATGTCAGATGTGACACTGTTTATACTGAGTGTAGAGACATCATAAGCATGCAGAGCTTTGACCTGTACTGTTGACCTAATGAGTCCTTGCATTGTTTCAAAGCAGACCAGCCGCTAAAGTCTCAGTTTGACAGTGCAGCAGGAAGAACACGACTTCCTTGTAGGTTACATTTGTTTGATATGTTTTCACGTTTGTTATTTATTTCATTCTCTCAAAGTCCCGCCCAATCCTCCAACATAGGGCAGTGTTTAAAACAACGGACAACAGTCTGGCGTGATTAGCTCCCTTCAAGTCAGATATCATTTGTTTATTTTTAGTTTTTAACAAGACATCTGGAAATATAAAAAAAAAAACTTTACACACATACACACACATATATACATATCGTTATAATTCTCACAAGAGGCGCGGTGGCTGGGTGTAAAGCGATTGGCTTCTAAGAGGAGGGTTCCGGGTTCAAATCCTTGTGAAGACTGGGATTTTTTAATTTCGTTATTTTAGGGCGCCTCTGAGTCCACCCAGCTCTAATAGATACCTGACATTAGTTGGGGAAAAGTAAAGGCGATTGGTCGTTGGGCTGTCCACATGACACCATCATTAACCTTAGGCCACAGAAACAGATGACATGTACATCTTCTGAAAACGGTACTTTGCTATTCTAACTTTTATCAATCTCACGGATTTTTTTTTTTCAGTTCTAGTTTCATTGTTTTCTTGAAGGCAGTGGCGTAGCTAGGGTGGGGGGGGAGAGAATTTGAAAATCCCCTCGGGCCCCCATCTCTGAGGGGGGCCACAAATGAGTGGGGTTTTTTTAATTAAAAATTAAATATTACGCAAAATGCAGGGGCCCCCAAAGAAGTCAAGCCCCCCCGAACCCCCAAACGATGAAAAATTCCTAGCTACGCCTCTGCTTGAAGGGTTAAAACCTAAAGTATTTCTCGACTTTGATTTGCTATTTATTAGCTAATGGCATTATTTATTGCTAAGATAATTGATATAACAAGGCATCAGAATTTCTTCTGTGCAATATTGATAAGTACCACTCAGCCAGTGTACTTAAATCAATTTTTGATGGCTCTCTTCCGAAAGGTAGATTACCTTACCTGTTACCTATCCCTTAGTCTGTGAACCGTTGGGGCACCAAGCAAGACCTGAAGACCATCATTCTCCATTCCTCTCTATCCTTTGCCCTGCTTAGAAACTCTTTCAGTGGCAGGCCCGTCCATTCTTTTATGTTGTCCTCCCACAGCTTTCTCTGTCTGCCTCTTCTCCTTTTTCCTGGTACTGTTCCCTGTAGGAAAGTTTTTGCGTGCCCCGAAGATCGTGTGATAGGTAGATTGCTCGAGCTAATTCTATTCGTATTTTTTTTTTTATTACTTACAATGCATCAAAATTTTCTTCTTTTCGTTTTTGAAATTTGAACCCACTGCAAATGTTAAAGTATCGATAGTAGCCGATAAAAATCTAAAATTAAAAAGAAACCCATTGATCCCTTTTCTTAATTCCACACACATAAAATGTGTTGCCATTGAAGCCTCGTTTTCATTTATTAAAAAAAAAACGGAAGGATCAGACATAGTCACATATGAAAAAACAGCTGACAGAAAATGACTTCCGATAGAGACTTCTGGAGAACTCTTAAAAAGGTTACGGACGCACAATTAAGTGCGAAAGGAAAGTTAACTCCAAAGACGTTGAAAAAAAAAAGATTATATTGACTTCCCCTCATCAGATATTAGCTTCATCTCCGTCGGAGGTGGCAAAATATGTGTGTCAGAGGTCAACCAGTGTATCTACGTAAAAGCCAACTGATTTGTTTATCTTGTCACTTGAAGAATCTTTATTCGTGATTTCACTAAAGTACAAATATGCTTGGCGTTTAAGACCTCTCTCCATACCAATAAACTCGGCATTACATACAAATCCACATGCGCTTAACAAACCAAAACTCACTACTAGACTCAACACATTTAGTTTGCATCTTTGAGATGTTAAAAATCAACGTCAAAATAATTCTTTCAAAACCCAACTAGAATCATTTAAAGCATTAATACAATTTTTAACAATGGAAATAAATACAGAAATAAAAGCAATATGTAGTCTACAAAAAAGTAATTATATGTTAAGCGCATGCGCTCGTCTTGCATGTTGACATACGAAAATTTCAAAATAAAAAAAAACTGAATTTAAGGCAGCATATATTTTAATAGAATACTATGCACAATAAACTGTAAAATATTACAAACATATACTTCTAGTTTACCCAATTTTACAGACATCTTTTGTTTCGTTAAAAATTTAACAATTTGTTATTCAGTCTATGTGGATAATTTAGCTGATCACAAAACACATACTAAAAATGGGTCCAAGAACCGAAGGAGCAGCATAATATAAGTAAGCAATGATATTTCAAAACATAGATTTAAGAAACAAACATATCTAGCTGAAGCTCTCCTGTGTCACAATCGTTGTAAAATTGTACATATTTTTTTTATCTGAAAGTAAAGGCTTATAGTTCAATCCTTAGCTTGCTCCTTTTAATTTGCAAATATTTTTTTCTTGTGGCTGTTTAATTTCTGATGTGTGTTTGATGATCGAAAGTAAAATAGGGTTCTCCTTTTGGATCAAAGTCAGCATACGATATAAATGGTGGCCCTGGTAAATTATGGGATGTCTCGTAGATAGCACAGCTGTGAAGGGCGCAGGGGGACTCACTCCAGGCGTAGCGTAGACCAGTGATTTTCTCCCCTGCGTGACAAACATTTGGCTTCAGTGTTACCGTTGTGTTGGTGTGGGCAACTATAGGGTCAGCAACCCACCTCAAGTGAGCACACTGGACCTGGAAAATAGAGGAACACTTTATTTAGTTATTCATTTAAATTATGAATAAAAGAAAACAAAATCAGAAAAAAACAAGATTACAAAGAGAGTTTGTGTGATACACAAACTCAGAGGCGGCCCCCGTCAGAGTCGGATCCCTGTCAGATCCGCCTATTCGCAAGATGTTTCGGATGTTCCTTCTAAGTTGAAAATAATTAACTTCTCGCTGGACGACGGAGGATGGCGAGCAGGGTATAAACCTGCCTTATCTTGATGTTTGCGCACTAGACTGTAGTTCGGATTTATCGTTGGTCCCTGGCTCAATTCCTGCATGCTCCCATCCTTAAACTATCGCAATATTTCTGAAGGAACAGTAAAGGTTAAATCATATTTTCAAAAGCCCCAAGTGGTTTTTTTTTCTAACCGTGACGGAAAGACCAACCAACAGACAAAACGCACAAAAATATGCTTCTTCCATTGTAATGGGGACACTAAACAATTTTTTTTTATCTGATTTTTAAAAAAGTTTAAGAAATTAGTTTAGAATCATGTCATTGCCGGGCTTTACGCTAGTACACGAAAGTCGCTGCTAAAAGTTCGTTTTTAAAAATGTGCGTGATATCTGAATGAGAGGAGCATTTCTTATTGTAACATTTCCTCCCTTACATTTACGTAATTGTTTTAGAATTGGTGTTTTGTTATTAAAAAAAATCGCTTGCATAATTAATTTTATAACTTAAACGATTTGCTTTTAGAAAACTAAAAGTAGCCGTTGCAACTAAACTTTTCAAGCCGCATTTAATGGTGAAATAATATTTTTCGTATCTCTTCTAGGTTTGGCGCCCTGAGTGTGACAGACGGACAAACGGACAGCCGCTAAAAAAGACCCTGGATGGAAAAGGATGTTTGATGAGACGATTAGAAAATAATGCAGAAAAACAGAACCCGTGTTGGTGTCCCTAACATACGAGGACGTTGCACTGTTGGGTATCGAAGAGAGCCCCAGGCCCCCAACAACCATGTCAGTATTTACACACATTTCTTTAAGCAACCGCGTCATGTTGGCGACTCGAACTCTAGAAGGATATCGGGGGGTCTCCCCGGTGTGTTTGACCTTTGGCCTTTCCACTAACCCTCGTGTCTAGGGATACGCTCTTTCAGTAATAACTCTTTCTCTCCGTAATTATTTAGGTTCCCGGTCACTTCATCCCCGGTCATTTCATCCCCGGTCACTTCATCCCCGGCCACTTCATCCCCGGTCACTTCATCCCCGGTCACTTCATCCCCGGTCATTTCATCCCCGGTCATTTCATCCCCGGTCACTTCATCCCCGGTCACTTCATCCCCGGTCACTTCATCCCCGGTCACTTCATCCCCGGTCATTTTCATCCCCAATTAAATATTTTATATATAAATATGATTATGTAGAATGTTTTTTTAACATTTTATGACATATTACTAATGCGTTTAACCCACTATGTATTCTTAATGAGAAATCATATATCATATGGTAAATCGGGATGTGTACTTAGCTATAGTGTAATGATCCTAGACCAAGGTGTGGTGCAAGTAGTGGAAATCTTTTGAGAGATAGAAGTGTGATTAGAATCATTATGACCGAGCCGCTAATAACTTATCATCAAGGGCCAAGGTGTGGTGGAAGTATGACCATGTTTCACTTTATTTTATTTTTCAATCGCTCTTTCTTGAAAATGGGCGCGTCATTTTTAGCCTTGAAATAAGGTTTTATTTTTTTCTAATAAAGGCGGACTTATCCTCTGGATATCATGTCGACTGTATAAGTTTTGCTTGATATCCTTTTAACATTACAGCTACAAATTGTGTTATAGGACTTTATTTCTATCGATATTTCATTTCTACATGTATATGTAAGTATGTATTTTGTTTATTGATATTCACTTTAGATATCGAAACTGGTGGGCCTATATTTATGTGTACATAAATACCCGTTATGATAAGGTTCCTATAACCTTAAAATTAATTGCTTGAGTGCTTATTGCATAATAACTAGCTATAATTTTTAATGAAATTTAATTTTAATTTTATTCTAATCTATCGTGTTACAATTGTGCCATTTAAATAAAAAAAATGAATACATAAAAATTGCTTATTTAATCATTTTTAAAAATACAATTTGTTAGATAAAATGATCAGATGATGAAAATTTCAGATGATGAAAATATCAGGGGATGAAGTGACCAGGGGATGAAATGACCGGGGGATGAAGTGACCGGGGGATGAAGTGACCAGGGGACAAAATGACCAGGGGATGAAGTGACCGGGGATGAAGTGACCGGTCACCATTATTTACCACATTCTAGTGGAATCAACGTTAGTATCGTCTGTTCGGAGAGAAGAGTTAAGGCTGTAACATATGTGCTTGCATCTTTCCCAGAAAGAAAAGTTCTTTCAGACTGGAAGGGGGGCAAGACGGAATGAAGAGAGGATGGAAAAAAAGAAAGAAAAAAGATTGAAGAAAAATAGATAGAAGGAGAAAAAGAAAAAAGGAAGATTGGGAAGCCTACCACTATAATATCATCCACATATTTGAAGCAGTCCTTCTAGTGCTAGATTTAATCTTCTCTTTAAAATGTCTGAACTCACTCTCAGACCAAATGGTAATCTCTTCCATGTGTATCTACCAATAGGAGTTATCTTTGCAGTCTAATGGACCTCATTCACCAATTGTAAATAAACACATTTAGCCACGTCATATTATTGATAAAATAATTAAAATTAGGTATCACGTGACAACTTTACCTGTTGCGTAATTCGAATAGAACATATAGAGAAAATGTTGTTTGTTTACGTTTGGTGAATGAGGTCCATTAGATGACCGTGTCTAGCCTGACGTACCAAAAAGCTTCTTGGACATTATCGCAGCTCTTCTTATTTATATTTCTACTGATAACTTGATATGAACTACCTTAGTATTTCATGATGTCTAGGTGACCCTGGGTTCATTTAAATAAAGAAACACTATACAATTCGACCAAGACGAACACATAAACTTTATTGAGGTTCAAAGCATCTATCACAACTCGCCTCTCTCTGACAACTAACACACTTCCGGTCATTCGCGCATATATAAAAATAGATTATACATTCAAACATACATTCATCCGTGACCGACATCAATTTTGCTTTAATATTTTTCGCCTCATCTAGATCTACCAGTATGTCATACAAAGTGGTAAGACTATAGAATTCTTTTAATAAAACTAGCTTTAACCTGCTTAGAAACAAATCCTGGCCGACATATATCAAGAGGTATGCGCTCTGGACTGTCGTTACTATGATGCTTAGATAACTAAAGCCGAAAGTACCACCAGTCAGTAAGTCTTACCTCAAACCCGTCATTGATGACCACACGCAGTCTCCACGTGTTACCATAGTCCACGATCAGACCGCTGGCTGATGCATGAGAACCTGTGGGCAGTGGGCCCTGGAAGATACCACTCTGGTGATAGGCCACGGCCAGTCCACTCAAGGCGAGTCTCGCTCCAATATCTCTCTTATAGCGAGGGTGAACACTGGACAGAGTGACGAGAAGAATTAAAAAAAAAACAGTATTCGTTTTAATAATTAAGATCCAGTTTACATTCATAAAGTAATACTATAAAGTCACATAGAAAAAGAAAGGGA
>JADKLZ010005243.1:1574193-1588829 GCA_021533235.1 Biomphalaria straminea | reverse complement strand
AGTCGAAAGATTACACGTTGATCTTGTCGGGATAGCTTATAGTAAGCATCATCTTTCTTGTGATTTGGATGTGAGCTTGTCCATTTCTCATTTATTTTATTTATAATTAATTTCTTCATTTCTTCCGGGTAGAGTGCAGAGTTCATTTGTGAGCCACTTCTTCCGTCCTTGGCGAGTGAGTCAGCCTTCTCGTTTCCCTCTAGTTGAATATGAGCTGGCACCCACTGAACAACAGTCTTTTTGCTGTTGTTGTTGAGTTTTTTCAGTGCTGCTCTGAGGTTTTCAACACAAGAGAATCCAGAGTTCTGCAAGCCGTGAAGGGTTGTCTTCGCATCGGTCAGCAAGACAATCTGACTGTGTGGGGAACTTGGATGATTAGCTAGCATAGTAGCAGCTAGTGTTAGTGCTTCCCTTTCTGCTCTGTGGCTGTCAGAGAATTCTCCAGTTGCAATGGATTTTTCTAGCATTTTTCCATCTGGCCATTCGATGAGAATTCCAGCTCCTCCATTTGTGGTGGCTTTATGGGATGATCCATCTGTGTAAACTCGGATCCACTGATCGTTAGGGTAATTGGTTTGAAGAATTTCTATTTATAAGGTAAACTTACATGAAATTTGCTATGTTTTTTTTTTTTTTTTTTTTTTAACTTCTGTGTACTTTCTTTAAAACTAAGAGTAAATTCTTGCAACCAATGTTACCAAAGAAAGTAGAAGTGCACAATAAGTACTTAACTCATGCGCTTAGTGCTTCAGAACGTTAGTACTAAAAGGTAACTGACCTTGATCCTTAGGAACATTTTTATGAAGCTGTGTTGACCGTGCACTGCCGAGTCTGGCCAAACTGTCATGTTTTGTCGCCTGTTGCACCAGGCGCGGAGAGCCAAGCCGGTCACTCACTGTGGAATCTGCATCATCATCGGAAGGTGCTAATTTATTGGATCGAAAGATGCTGCGCTTCTTCTTCCTACGTGTTTCAGGTCTGTCCGACTGATCACCTTTGCTAAATTTATCATCTGGAAGATGTCAAAAGCAGATGATAATAAGATCATCATCATCATCATCATCAAACACACCAATATGAACACACAAGCAAAAGCTTATCTAAAGGGGAAGAACTTTGTCCTTAAAACTATATCTATCAATAATGTACAAGTTATTTCCCTTATTTGATATCAAACAAAATAGTTAATTGACTAATAGAGTATTTTGTTTATTGATTCTTGTTTTGTGAGGCACAATAAATAATTGTTAAAAGTTTCAACTTGATAGGAGAATGCATGAGGGAGAAATAGCGTTAACAATTCGTGAAATGTAGCCACATCTGTGAAAACTGAAGTATTAGCTTCCTGTGTTGCTATGAATAATAATAATCAAAATAATAAATAATGAACTACCAGTAATTAACTGTCTAATTGTTTTTTGTTTTTTTTATTGATTCATGACTTGTCAATGTCAATGAATAATAGTGCAAATATTCAACATAATCTGACAATGCGTGCTGGAGAAATAACGTGTATACACTTTGACCTGACACACAGTCAGACAGAGTTGATAGAAGCGTTGTAAAAACTTAATGCTCTCTAAAAACATTACTCTCACATAACCAAAATATCTTTGGTCAGCCCCAAAAAGTCCTCCGATCCCCCCAAAAACAAGTACACCAGGGGCTGATCTTTTCTCATTCGCCTCCTTCAGTTCATACTTAAGTTATTTAGATATTCTTACACAAATCTCAATTCCAATTTAAATAAGTGAAAATAAAAGAAGTTGAACATTTCAATTCCAATTTAAATAAGTGAAAATAAAAGAAGTTGAAAATTTCAATTCCAATTTAAATAAGTGAAAATAAAAGAAGTTGAACATTTCAATTCCAATTTAAATAAAAGAAAAGAAAAGAAGTTGAACATTTCAATTCCAATTTAAATAAGTGAAAAGAAAAGAAGTTGAACATTTCAATTCCAATTTAAATAAGTGAAAAGAAAAGAAGTTGAACATTTCAATTCCAATTTAAATAAAAGAAAAGAAAAGAAGTTGAAGTGAGCTCAAACATTATTTTAAATACAAATAAATGCAGTGCGGTTACTTTTTGATAACTGAGAATGAACAAAAAAAAATTATGTGGCTTTCTATAGTCCATTAATTTATATTAATTCTCCATACAAACAGTGAAACAATCTTATTCAAATCTGAATGCTTAAAAATGAAGATAGTAGGTAACAAGAAAGTTATTCATTAAGCTAAAATAATGAAGTAAAAGTGAAGAAATGAAGTAAAAGTAAAGTTGGCTGAGTGGTTGTAGGTATGTGCTCTGGACTGTCATTTCAATGGTGCTTAGTTTGAACCCTGCCCAATGCTGTCCTTTACTGTCCTGCAATAATCTTTAATACCGACGGAATATTCCGAAACAAAGATCAAAGATGTTCTAGAAAAGATCAACTTCATTCCAAAGCAAAAAAAAAACAACACTCCAACATTTTTTTTTCATTATTGGCTTATAACTAGTTATCAGTTACAGCGCAATCAATGGTTGGCTATCTGGTCATGCGGTATGTGTGCTGGACTGTCCTTAGGATTTGTTGATGGTCCCGGGTTCATACCCTGCCCGCTGCCAACCCCCATCCCCCTGTGGAAAGTTTGGACTAGGAAGTAAATCCTCTCAACTCTGAAGGAACATCCGAAACATGTAAAACATTTAACAAACTAACAATCAGCAATTGTAACAATTAGTTTACTTCATTCTTAAACAGCAGAGTTTCCCAAACTGTTTCCTCAACGTAACACTTGGCACATTCTGAGAATTTAGCAGAACACTTTGCTTATTTTTTTAGAGAGATTAATTCACGTGATGGCCTGATAGTTAAACATTCAGTAGTTCGAGGCACACCTATTCAGGTCTCGCAGAAAACTAGGGTTCCACGGAGCACAGTTTGGGAAACACTGGTTTACAGTACTTATAAAAATGGTTTACCTTTACTCTTGGTACCAGAGCTTTTCTTTGAAGACATTTCACTGAGTCCTCTCTTGGTCTGAGAACTGGAGTGTCCATTTAGAAGTCCACTGTTATAGAGCTGCTGGACATCTCTGATCTCTTTGTGCAGATCTCTTGGGGACTCGCTGTCCCTAGATGATGCATCATCCTCGTATCTGGGACTACGAGGGAACCGAAGTGTTTCCTTTAGGATGCTACCCTCTGAGAAGCCCCCATCTGCTTCCACATCATCATCATCATCATCCTCATCCATCTCCCTAGAAATAGGTTTCTTTTTACTTTTTATCTGATTACTGTTTGTTTGTTTTGCTAGATTCAAGTTACGTCTGTTTTGGTAAGAAACAAACCTATCTCCGTTATCATCACTGACCTCCTCAAGGTCATCCCTCTCTGTGCTGCTCTCACCCTCCTTCTCCTCATCGAACCTCTTAAGACTGGGAGGACTGATGTGTTTCAGAGTTCTACGATACATGGAATCCTCCCGATCTAAATCACGAGGGAAAGTCTCGTACCCTTTCTGGCTGTTTTCTTTATCTTGTTTATTATCAAATTTTGATGACCTAACGGTAAGACGGTTGCTACTGAAATCACTTTTGCGCCCGAGTTTCCTAGCGTCATAAGCATCTTGGTTAGAATAAATTTCCTCCTCTTCATCTATCTTGCTAGTGTTGACTATTTTACTGATTTTCGGCTTGGTCATGCGAGGGGTTAGCTCATGCACTTCTGACTCTCGACTAAAGAGCCCAGGCTCATGATGGAAGAGTCCAGAGTTCCAGGAGTTATCCTTCTTGCTTGTATCATCGTCACTGTTGGCGGGCAAGTTGTAATCAGTCAGTCTCTTTTTTTTCTTTCTGAATTTTTTATCACTACTCTCTTGCGGCAGTGGCTCCAAGGGAGGCAGGGCCTGGCCTCGCGTGTTACGCCCAAATAAACTCAAGGCACCAAGCTTGATGTCACTGTTTCCTCCTCTCAGGGCTCTGCTATCTTCTAGGTCGTAACTAGTCAGTCCCATTTTGGGGCCGGCTTTAACAAGTTTTTCTGGGCTGTGGTTTGTAGATCTAATAATGTCTAGATCGTCAAGGCTTCTTTTATTGGAACTATCTAGACTCCTCCGTCTGAAAACGGGGTCACCCATACTTTTTCTTAGCCCATCGCCACGATCTAATGCATTCAATTTTTTGTCTTTTGAGTGTTTTTCAGCTTTTAACATTTTTTCCTGAAAAGAAAAAAAAAAACAGTTCATATCCTCATTTCTTAGGATCAGAAAAAAAAAAAAACAGCATTTATGATTTTTTCATTCCTTAGATTAGAAAAAAACAATCTCAGTTATGATTTCTAAATAAAGATTATTTAGTAAAGTTTAAACTCAAGTCTAGTGTTTTTAACCAATGCTTTTAGTTAAAACTGTTAAAATATGAGCTCTAAGAAAGACATAATGACAGCCCAATGAATACAAAAACCTGACACTGTATATTTAATATGAGATCATAAGTGAATCGTGCTGGCAGTTATATTAAATGAAGGATTGCAGATTTTAAAAGGTGTATGGCACAGGTTGTTCTGTATGCCAAAATACAAAGCTTAGTTTATTAATAATGTTGTATGACATTGTCCTGTTGTGAGAGCTATTCCAACTTTTAACTTCACTATAAAATTTCTCAGCAATATTTGACCGGCCTAGATGTGCTCAATTCTGTCTTGACATCAATGGCAAGTCCCATGCTCTTATGAAGAGCATACATGTCTTGCACAAGACTTCAGGTTTTTTGTCTAGGGCTTTTAAAATAGCGGATATGAGTTGCTAAAGCCTTCGCTCACAAGGAGCTAAATGAAAAACATGGAGCTTAGTTATCATCAAGGAGCTTACTTTAATTATAAACATGGAGCTTGATTATAAACATGGAGCTTAATTTAACTATAAACATGTAGCTTAATGAAAAACATGTAGTTAAATGATAATGATGATGTTACTTTTCAAACAAAATTATGCCAATAAAAAGTTAAGAACCTTCTTTTCCAACTGGGCCAGGTCCAGAGCTTTGAATGGGTTCCCATTAACAAAATCTTCCTCATCACTTTCTGCTTTCTTTGGCAAACCCCGAGCAGTTCTTTCCAACTCCTCGGCTTTTTCTCTACAAGGGCGGAAAATTTTCAATGGTGTAAAAACTGCGACATTTTTATTTTCAAATTTAAAGAGTTGTTGATAGAGGCAGAAAGGGAGATAAAAGAATTAAATTTTATCAGGAATTCTTTTCTGTTTACATTTTCAAAAATCTTTAGGTTCCTATTTCGTGATCCTAGGGCGCTTCTGAGTCTGCCCAGCTTTAATGGGTACCTGACATTAGTTGGGAAAGGTAAAGGCGGTTGGTCGTTGTGTTGGTCACATGACACCCTCGTTAACCGTAGGCCACAGAATCAGATGACCTTTACATCATCTGCCCTATAGACCACAAGATCTGAAAGGGGAACTTTACTACTACTTTTATAGATCAACAAAACAATTTTTCTCAGAAAATCAAAAGCAGGAACATGCAAAAATGGTAATTAGACAAAGAGCTTTATGAATAACTTTTTTTTAGCATGGTCTAGATTGGGAAAAATGTCGGAGTAAACTACTGATGAGCATAGTCACTTTCTATCACGGTTTGTTTGTCTATTCACTTATCTCGTGTCCAATCTCATCATCTTTGTCCACGCTAAACTAACCTTTCTTCTCTTTGCTTCTTTACTCTGGCCTTCCTTTCCTCTCTTTCTTTCTCTTGGGCTAGAGCCTGGGCTGCCATGTCTTCCTGGACTCTGGGAGAGAGAGTCTCCCAGGATTTCTTGATCTCGTTCAGTAGCCAGGTCAAGCCTTCGGAGATTTCCTTGTCCATCTTGGCGCCGACACCTTTCAGTGCAGACACCATCACCTGGGAGAGAAAGAAAGTTAAAATTAATGTTCGCTCTGGTTGATAAAGTAAAACAAATCCATTTGCATACTGTTATGCCACGGTTAGGAATTAGTTTCATAACTAGGGGAAGTTTTGTCTTAGCGACAATGATGCAACTAGTTAAAACTAGACTAGGATTTTAGGGAGATAGCGAAATATCAGCCCATGTAAACAGAATACTTTTGGACGGCTTAGAGATAAGGAACTTTTTATGAACGCATAGATTTAGCTTGACAACATTTGATGGTTCCCTGCATTATTATTAAACTTCTTGTTTGACATTCAATACCTTATATTGTTGGTCTTTGTGTTATTGAAGTTTGTGACTTGAGTGTTACTTATCTGCATAATACAGTGTGATAGCACCTAACAATAGAATAATAAATAAAGTTTTGTTTTGTAAGTTGCTTTTTTTGTGCATCACTATCACCTTTTTGTCATTGTGAATATAGCTCTTTTTTTTTCCTCTACGCTGACCCAGAGTTGGAAAGTTGGCATCGACCTGTAATACATTTCTCCTCTCTGCCAGGGTAAACTCATTTAAATACTCTTTCTGTCAAGGTTTCATGAGAGGATGGAACAGAAGAATCAGACAGGAAAACCAAAAACTCAAGAATTTCAGATCTCTTATTAACCTTAGCTTCTAGATTGATTTGTGGAATGTGAAGAACAAGAAGTTCATCTTTTTAAACAGAAACATCTGTACTTTATAAGATACTTGTTACAGACAATGGTTAAGGCAAACGGGGTTAACCTACTCTTAAACTTATGATATAGACAGAAATAAAATTTCATACAACAATGTGGTATTGAATTGACCCTGGATTTAAAAGGTTTGTAGACACTTTAAGATAAACCAAGTCAGCTCATTTAATTGATAACACAGGTTTAATTGAACAAATATACTTTGTGTAATACAGATACAATGGTGTCATTGAAACTTGTGTGAGGTATTGCTGTTGTATTTTAATAAAGAGTTTCTTAGATTTGTTCTGTTTTATACATTATAAAATATCATGTTGCTTAATATTAGGACAGATGAAATATATCAAGACAATTCAAGATACACTTTATCAGTTTAATTGAAGGCAGTGTAATTTTAAAGCTAAAAGAACAACAGATTAGCTCTTCCTTTGTACCAAGCTCTAACTGAATAATCATCCTACCATCTTGGAAGGACAATTGTTGCTGTTGACAGTTTTTTCTATGTCCAGTCCACGAATTATTTCTGTTTCCTTCATGTGTTCTTTGTCCACTTTATTAGCCAATCTGAAATTGTAAAAAGCACTTAACATTATTTGATAAAATAAACACAGAGATCAAAGTCAAACAGAAATTAAAGTAAAACAGAAATCAAAGTAAAACAGAAATCAAAGTAAAACAGTTCCCCTTTTAGACCTTGTGGTCTACAGGGCTGATGATGTAAAGGTCAAGGACATCTGTACTAAGGGTGTCATGTGGCCCTTGCTTTTCCCCAACTAATGTCAGGTACCCACTAGAGCTGGGTGGACTCAGAGGAACCCAAAGATCCAGAGATGCTTTGTCATGATAGGTTCTGCAAACATTTTTTTTGTTTGCAATTAAGTAAGCTGTTGCAGAGCTAAAGAGGAGGATCCTAGCAATGGAAATGAGATGCTACAGAAGGATCCTAGGCATCACATTCAAAGACCGCATCAAAAACCAAGAGATTGGAGACAGGGTCACTGCAGCGATTGGACCCCATGATGACCTGCTAACTACTGTGAAAAAATTCAATTTTCAATCTATGGCAATATAACAAGATCTTCAGGGCTCGCAAAGACCTTCCTTAAGGGAACAGTACCAGGAAAAAAGAAGAGGCAGACAGAGAAAGCGATGGGAAGAAAACATAAAAGATTGGACAGGGCTGCCATTGAAAGAAGCTCTAAACAGGGCAAAGGATAGAGAGGAATGGAAAAAGGCGGTCGACAAGTCTTGCTTGGTGCCCCAACGGTCTAACAGACTAAGGGATAGGTAAAGGTAAAAAGTTGTTGAAGGTATACGGTAGACATATTAATTTTTATTATTTTAAGTGTTTAGCTGTTGCTGCCTGGTCATGTGGTATGTATTTCAGGCTGTCACCACAATGATCCAGAGTTTCAAACCCTGCCCCCTGCCATCCAACAAGGACATGATAATCTTTATTTATGAAAGAACTTCCAAAACGTATACAACAAGCAAGAGGTTTTAGGTTGTAAAGAATTTCTAGTAGTGAACTTCATATCAATGTGTTTCCGTGTTTACTATCTTCATTTCACCATTTGAAGAGAGCGGCTAAAAATGGCCCCTTAAAAATTCAGACACATTAAAAAAATCTTAGTTGGCGATAACACATTATACAAAACATGTAGCATCAATATGAATTCAAAACCTCTCAATAAAATGATCTGATCTTATCTATATCTTCCCAGCAGCCTGACAGGCAAAATTAGCAAAAGAGTGAAACTTTAAATGTATTACAATATTCTGATATAAACTCACATTAAAACAGGTTTTCCAGCAACTTTTGTGTTGCTCAGTGTTTCTTTGAAAACATCTCTAGCTTCCCTCAGGCGAGACTCGCAGGTCGAATCAATCACAAACATTAGGCCGTAAACTTCAGCAAAGTAGTTTTTCCAGATGGGACGAATGTTCTTCCCACCACCAACATCAAAGACGGTCACATCACAGTTTGAATTGGTGAACTTTACATTGCGGAATCCGACAGTAGGAGCAAGGTCAGGGTCAGGTTTTTCTAAATATAATTAAGTGAACGGCATCATATACATTGCTTGGTCTATTAATTTTCTTAACTTTGCAAAAAAAAAAAAAAAAATTTAAAGTAACAAATACTTACACACTTACTGAAAAAGAAACAAAAGACTCACCACCTAAGAGAACAGAGGATAGAGTTGTCTTCCCTGCATTATCTAATCCAACGATAGCTAACGTAATTTGCCTGTACAAGTTAAAACAGCACTTGATAGTTAAAAAATTAAAACAAGTGATATCCAGATGAACAATTTTTTAAATTTGATAACTCCATAGATTATAAATTATGTAAAGTCTACACATTATATGTAAATTGAAATGTAATACAGTATTAAAAAGTCTTTTGTGCTTACTTCTTTGGTACAACCTTCTTTTTATTGACTGACACACAGTTCCCCATTGAAGTTCCTGTAGAAGTTAAAAAGAGTTGGCAAGTTAATTTAATTTAATCTATAGACATTCCAGGACAGAAGATTGAAAGGCACACATGCATTCTTATTTAAAACAGACATTACCTTTAGTAAAATCACTAAATTTAGAAAGCCTTCGGGGTAGAACTTCTAAGTAAAATAGCAATTATACATAAAACACTAAACCATAATCTTCAAATGCAAAACAAAAACAAAAGAAAACCTAATAAAATACTGTTACTCAGAAAGACACAAAATTACTCAGAAAGACACAAAGACAAAGGCACATTCCTCGTTCCATATGCTGGGACAAAATTGTACAAGTGCTCCTTCATTCCTAATAGTAATAGAGCATGGAATGGGCTGCCTGAGCCAGCCAGGAAAACCAAAGCCTTGGCAGAGTTTAGGTCATTGATTAATATGCATAACTAGATTGACCTAGTGACACAGATACCAAAGGACATAATCATCTTTTTAGTAGTAATGTCTGTATTTTATAAGATTCTTCTTGTACTAGCCAGCTTTTTGCTGCTGAGCTGTCAGCTCTTTTGCAGACTTTGCCAAGGAAAAGTAGTGTACTGTTCTCTTCAGTTATTCAGCACTGCCATACAGGGTGTTGGTTATATTGGGCTGTAGTAGTAGGAACTGCCTAAGGTGGATTAGGAAGGCATGAGTATATGGTTAAGGATTTCATAAGGGTGGGCGCAATGTCTACAGAAGGGTAGGTATGTGGAATTTATTTTGTTAAGATGGTAATTTAACAGAGGTGTGTGTCCTGTTCTTAGTTGGAAGATTGTAGATTGCTCTTTGCGGGGGAGGAAGTTAATACTGTCCAGTTTGTTTGGCAAAGTTACACTTACAGCCTACAGTTTCTTTAACATATTTTTCTGAATGTCCAACCATAAATACTTAGAGCTATATTATCCTCAAGTTTTATAATAGAATTTAGCCAAATTTAGATCTAGAGTCTTACAAACTTTAAAAATTAATAAAAGACTTTAATTTTAATTGTAAAAAAAATATATGGTTAAATTGATAATTAATACAGATCTGGATGCCACTGTCACTATGACTATTGTCTATTGACTCTTCTCTTCTTGTGACTATACCAGGATAAGTAATACAAATTATTTATAATAATTTATTCTAGATTTAGATCTAGAATTAATTAATCTAATCTAGAGTCTAGTTAAAAGAAAAGAAAAAAAATCCTACAAACCTCAAATTCAACAGTGAACAGTGAGTGAGTTAGTTTCAAACTAGTTATTCAAAATCAAAGCACTGGTACTACTGCACACTGGTGTGGTACTGCCTCAGGCTCCGCAGTTGAGTCAGTCTCAGTCAGTGATCAGTGCCTGTAGACCTAAGACTGTACCAGATATATATAATTACTATACTGTCTTCAGTGTGTGCAGGCATTAAATCTAAATAAAGCACCAGTAGGGCTTTGTCTTCAAAATATTTGCCAAATAAATTGTTACCAACCAGACCCTCTGTGATCCTGCCCTGTTGGTAACGATCATTGTTTATAGTAAATACTCCTTGACATCACAGGCAAGAATCCTTATCACTGGCCTATATTGAAGTCTAAATAAAAATTCAAAACACAAACTGTCCTGCCTTAGGACTTGGGCTCATTAAAACATTTAGATCTAGATCTAGATCTTGATGTACTCTAGATCTAATCTAGTATCTATGAGTGAATGGATCTAATAAAAAAAAAAGAAGAAATATAGAAATATTATCCAAGAGTTATTCTTTAAATACAGTTTTAAAGTCATGGAATGTAAATATTATTCTCAACAAAATGTAATTGTTTTATGCCTTAAAAAATTCGAATCTGTTGTAGTGATGCCAATATAACAGTCATCTTATCTTCTTTTTTAATGCGAAAGGAAAAATATAAATAAAAATGATTTTGGGTGCATATTTATCTATATAATCTAAGTATTTTGAAAGTTTTGATAAAAATTTGAAAAAAAAAATATGAATAGAATGAAGTGAATTAAAATAATCAACTATATTACTATTAACTATAGTTATGATGATTTTGTACTAATACTTTTTCCTACCATTTCTTTTATTGAATTTACTAGATATTTAACTTGCAACCATTAATTTTTTTTGTGTGCATGCAACAATCATACTGTTAACATTTTTTTTAATTAAAAAAAAAATAAACTCAACTAAAAGTTATGAGTGCAATCTAGGAGAGAAATACTTTAGTTTTTCAAGAGTCCATATAAAAATAATGAGAAAAAAAAAGAGGGGGGTGGGCTTGTCTCACCCCTAAATTTCCACCACTTTAAATAAATAATAAGTAAAATCCATTTAAATATTGTTTTTTTTTTCATTTTTAACTTAATAAGGACAATTTTGATCGTATCTTATAAATTACAGATGTTCCCTCAAATGAGAAAATAATAACATCCTATGCCTACACTTGTGATAATCTAGTTTTGGATTGTTCATACATGTTTATGTTTGAGTAACTTATTACATAGATGTAATAAAATAAGACCTAAAATCAGTGATCATCAATACTGACCATTGGGAAGAAATAGCTCTAGACTCGAGTTTTGCACTAGATGGAGAGAGACAGTGACCAAGAAAGCTATGAACAGCGAAAGAGCATGGGCCTCAGCTCTGGAAGAAAAACAGACAATGCGAAAAATGGCCAGCTCCTCTACCACTGAAGCGAAGACCACCTTTACCTGCGATATTTGTGGACGGGAGTGTCTTTCTAAAATAGGGCTCTACAGCCACACGAGGAAGTGTGCGAGATGAACCATAGTCATTCTACGACTGAAGGAGGCCAATGAACATGAAATTTGTGTTCAAATTTGTACTTAATGGTTGGAAACTTCATTCTTCTACATTTTTTTAAATAATGTTTGCAATTACCGGTATCATAATAGAAACTGAACATTTTTTAAGAGTGCTCTGGACTATCAGAAAGTAGTTCACACAATGTCTATAAAAAAAAAATAAGAATTTGAAATAATATCAAGATAAAAAGGTTTTGCTAACATGTTAATAATATCTCCCCACTTGTCTATGTGCACAGACCATGTCTAACAAGAGCTTCACAACAGAGGTGGGTGAAGTAATGATTAAACCTCTGAAAAAAGCTGCCTCTGGTCATACAGTATGGACGTTGGATTGCCATTCAGCTGTCTCAGCAGTCCATGGTTCATACTGCCATCATTCCTTGGGCGGTTTGCAGTAGGTTATCGTCAACTCTGAAGGAGCATCAAAAATATGTAAAACATTTTACAAATCAAAAAAAATTTAACAGGTAGTTTGTGTCCAGGCAGGCACCTAGTCTCCCTGTGATACCGGTATATGTTGTTCCAGTGGTATATGTTGTTCAAGCAATTAAATTTATTACGTAAAAAAAAAAATCAACAATTCAATAATGATAATGAAGAAACAGTTAAAGATTTATTAGGAAATTTTTTTATTCATTTTTTTTCATAGTAATAAAACTTTTTTTAAATTTTTGTACAAGGGGAGGTTACTCAGTCACATAACTCAGCAAAATAACAAAATGAATAACAAATAATGTACAAATGAGTCCTGATGAAATAACAACAGCATACAGATAGTTATAGATATTAGTTTTGATCTGACAGCCTAACATACACGTACATACACCGAGTCTAATGACATTAACCATTGGCTGACTAGTTACATATACAGGTAGACTACCAAGACTTGATAAGCGTACGGGCAGTGCAGTTTCCCCAAGTGCCCATTCACAGCATTATTAAAAGTCCTCCCCCCCCCCCCCCCGTCCATCATAGTCTTCTCTCATTGTATAGTACAATCTTCTCACAATACACAATCTCTGAACAGCTTAGCAAGTCTTGACTGTACATTATCATATATGTAGACATACAAATGTACAAAATAAAATCATGTTATATATATTAAAAGTTGACGATACTTAAATGGTCCAGATCCTTTGGTTAATGGTCAGTGATTTAGGTTACACTTACGCCTATGCTGATATCAGGATGACCATTCCATTAAAGATCATATACTGAGTTAATTAGTTAAGAATGTACAACATGAACAGACATTAGACATTCTGCGTAGAGTTCTAACAGTTATTGCTTCACTAATGAATAAATAAGGCTGAAACAAGGAGCTTAGCACTTTGAAAGGCGCTAAAGCTGACAAGACAAGGAGTCCCCTTTCATTGTGTCATTTACATTAAGCTAAGTATTGATACGCATGACAAAATGAAATTTGAGAATATTATGAAGGAGTGTGTGACACTGGCATATCTAAAAAATGATGGCAATGAAATGAGGGAAGGGGAAGTCAATTTATCCATTACTTTCTCTTTAAGATCATAGTCATGAGTTCAAAGGTCAATTTATCCATAACTTTTTCTTTAAACTCACACACACACACACATGATTTCATATTAGTGGCTAGGATTGGATGAATGTACATTGATTTAAGAAAATAACAGGATCAAGTAGAATGAGGCGGTGAAACAAAATCTTTGAAGTTATGTGGATCAGATCTCCCGCCAGTACCGCAATAACAACAAGCTTGCGCCAACTACAATCTATAGAAGCTTTGCCTACAATAACACTATCATGTGTGCAATACCAATAGGACTTCTCAACCTCCGTCAGTGTTGTAATACTGATAGGACTACCCCATTTACAACATTTAATATAACCTCTCAATGGCATAAGTCATCATTAAAAAGAAAAGGTCAATGAAAATAAATAATATGACAAAAAAAAAAGACATGGGCTTTTTTCAAAAAGCTAACTGGGATAGTTATATTTATACTTGCGGCTGGCTAGACATAGGGTGGGAGCTAACTGGGATAGTTATATTTATACTTGCGGCTGGCTAGACATAGGGTGGGAGCTAACTGGGATAGTTATATTTATACTTGCGGCTGGCTAGACATAGGGTGGGAGATGTGAACTCCAGTCAATAATCAATTGTGCATATTTTGACATTCCAGGGACAATAGGTGTCAGGCCTTAGAGGCCATATTGTGCTCTCACAAAAACAAGTAGGAGGCGTAATACAACTATATAAATACTAGTCAACTATTTCTGTCTCCAGAGATAATGAATGTGCCTAGATGAATTACTGGTACCGGTACTGCTTCTTGAAATGGGACAATTATGGAGCAGAAATAATTACTGGTACTGCTTCTTGAAATGGGACAATTATGGAGCAGAAATAATTACTGGTACTGCTTCTTGAAATGGGACAATTATGGAGCAGAAATCTCCCAGTTCAGGCATTAAAATGAATTCTCTTCACATGATAGGTCTGGGTTCAAATCTCAACCATCACAAAATGAAGAGAGCTCAGTAAGAACATCATCCTCCAGTCTCTGGCTCTAAGATGTAGCTGTACATCAGCCTAGGCACAGCACCAAGCTTCATAGATCACAGTTACAAGAGCTCAAAGCAAATATGCTCTGATGAAAGTTATAAGAGCTTACAGTCTAATGAAAGTTATATGACCTCATTCTGATAAAAGTTATATGACCTCA
>JADKLZ010005243.1:1542063-1555051 GCA_021533235.1 Biomphalaria straminea | reverse complement strand
CATGTTCAGATCGCAAGCCCTGTACACTAAATGCTAACATGTTCAGATCGCAAAACCCTGTACACTAAATGCTAACATGTTCAGATCACAAGCCCTGTACACTAAATGCTAACATGTTCAGATCGCAAAACCCTGTACACTAAATGTTAACTGTAGATTCCCAAAAGTCCCTGGCCATTGTACACTTAATAATCAGAGACAATCCAATGTCTTTCTCTTCAACGCTACACTATAGAAATAATAACTATTACATGGTATATAATTCCATTGATTGACCTTGATGCCAAGTTTGATTACTGTTACGTACATGTGAAAAGGAAAATGCGCAGTTAAATCTATAAAAAAAAAAAAACAACAACAGTAGTTGGCCACAGGAGAGTTAGAGTACACAGGCACACAAGAAGATATGGATTAGAACAGGCCCCAACACCAGACAAGGTACCTGAAAAAGCCCTACCACGATCATAACCTTCATTCTGCAAGGCTTCTGGCAGCATGTGCACTGGGACTGGCTGAACAATTTTCAAGTCCTGTTGGTAGAGTTCAAGAGAGAATAATGAGTCACACAAGGAATACATTGGTTCATCTTGACATGGCCTCTTGAACAAACTATTTGAACATCTAGACTATATTTATCCATCTTGACATGGCCTCTTGACCAAACTATTTGAACATCAAGACTATATTTGTTCATTTTTACATATCAATCATCTTCACCAAGCTATTTGACTATACTAGACTATATTTGTTCATCGTGACATTTCCTCTTGAACAAACCATAAACATCTAGACTATATTTGTCCATCTTGACATATCTTGGCCAAACTATTTGAAAATCTAGACTAAAGTATTCAGTACTCAAGACTTAACTAAGAATTTTAACATTTTGACTTAAGTATTTGGCCATCTAGACTAGACTAAGTATTGGACCATCTTGACTAAATTAGTTAGACCACTGTATAGTGGCTACACTAATACCCTCCCCCTTCCCCCATTTAATAATTTGAGAGAAAAAAAAAGTAAAACTATATTTCAAGTTACAAAATAATAACTTTGTTTTTAAGTACAAGATAATCTCATAATGAGTTTTAATAAATGCACTTTTTTGACAAAAAAAAAACAACTAAAAAATAGTTCAAACTAGGAAAACAAAAAGTCTCCTAAATATTCTAAATGTTGCTACTCTAAAAACTTACTGGGTCTGCACTGGGTTTAGAGAATTCAAAATTGACCAGATGTGCAGGGGAGGGAACTCCATTAGAGTCTGGAGATTCTTGACCAAAAGCAGTCCACTGCAATCCAACAAGTAGAAACAATTATTTTTTTTTTTTTGTAAAGCATCAAAGCAAGAACTATTGAAATGGAACTGAATTAATTTTGACTTTCAAAACAAGCACAAGGATAAAAGAAAATTGTATTTGATACTACAAAAGTGTTAGCAGCGCTGATAGAAAGCATGTCAATTTACCTGAGCCACATTAGAGTGTGGTGAGGGAGGGGTAGCTCGCTTGAGAGTACTGCCAGGTGGTAAGTCAGCGGCGAATGGTTCATCTAAACAAAACATTTGATTGGCATTTAGATAAAATGTAATTATCATTAAGATAACATTTGATTGTCATTAGGATAACATTTAATTTCATTAGATAATATTTAATTTCATTAAGATGACATTTGATTTCATTAAGATAACATTTGATTGTCATTAAGATAACATTTAATTTCATTAAGATAACATTTAATTTCATTAAGATAACATTTGATTTCATTAAGATAACATTTGTTATCATTGAGACAACACTGGATTTCATAAAGACAGGTAGGTATTAATGAAAATGTAGAGAAACTTTTTTTTTAGAAGACTGTTGAAACAACATAACTCACCACTGGTCAGTGTGGAGTACGGCATTAGTGATACGGGCAGGTGGTCAGGAAGCTCAATGTCATTCCTGCGCAGCACAACCAAGTGCATAGCGATGCAAAACTCTTCCAGGGATAACGCTCCATCGCAGTTTAGATCTGACAGTTGCCTGAAGAGTTACAACAAACCATGAAATCTCTGGAAGCCTAGAGCTAACACATTAAGGTAGAAAATATAGTTTATTCATTTTATTGTTGAGGGGGGCGCAGTATTCAAATGGTTAAGCGCTTGGCTTCCGAACCTGAGGTCCTGGGTTCAAATCCTGGTGAAGACTGGGAATATGGAATTTCGGGATCTTTAGGGCACCCCTGAGTCCACCCAACTCTAATGGGTACCTGACTTTAGTTGGGGAAAGTAAAGGCGGTTGGTCGTTGTGCTGGCCACATAACACCCTGCTCGTTAACCACTGGCCAAAGAAACAGATGACCTTAACATCATCTGCCCCATAGATCTTAAGATCTGAAGGGGACACTTTACTTTTTTTTTTACTTATTTCATTATTGAATAAAATTAGCCTTCAAATTTGATTTAAAAACATTTTTACATAAATTTAATATAGCCACAAGATGTAACTTTAGCCGCATTGACATATATTTTAATGGTTCCATTCATGTGTCGCTCACTTCTAACATGTGCTGTGTAAATAGACTATGATGAGGCACTATATGGAGGGGATATTAAAGATACTAACAATAATTAATAAGCTTATTGAGCCCTTGAATTCAGTCTTATATCGATCTACATCTATTATAATAGTATCTGTTATTTGCAGATGACTGTGCCCTAAACGCTGCAAACGAAAAAGACCTTCAAAAGAGCCTGTCCCTCTTCTCTAATGCCTGCACAAATTTTGGACTCACCATTAATGTAAAAAAGACAGAAGTGCTGCACCAACCTCCTCCAAATAAAGCTGTCACAGAACCAGACATTCTCATAGATGGCCAGAAGCTAGCAAATGTCCAAAAATTTGTATATCTGGGAAGCACCATATCAGCAAGCGCCAACCTAGATGATGAGGTTGACTTCCGTATTGCTCGTGCCAGTGCTGCTTTTGGCAGACTTCAAGAGCAAGTGTGGCAAAGGAGAGGACTCAGTTTAACCACAAAACTGAAAGTCTACAGTGCTACAAAACTGAAAGTCTACAGTGCTGTAGTTCTCCCGTCACTCCTATATGCATCAGAGTCATGGACCTTATACTCCCGCCACACCAAAAAGCTAAACTCCTTCCATCTACGCTGTTTAAGGAGTATCCATAAGGTGCGTTGGTCTGACCACATACCAGACACAGAAATTTTAAAGCTGTCCAACATGCACAGTATTAATGCGACAGTAAAAAGGTCCCAACTATGATGGGCGGGACATGTAGTCCGCATGCCAGAAAATCGCCTTCCCAAGCGACTTCTATATGGAGAGTTATGTACAGGAAAGTGCTCCCAAGGCGGCCAATACAAGCGCTACAAAGACACCCTCAAGAGCTCCCTCAAGGAATGCGGTAACGACATTCATGGCTGGGAAGCACTAGCTCAAGATCGCTCCGCATGGTGAGAAGCTGTGAGTCTCGGAGTCTCAAGTTTTGAAGCAAGAAGAGTGTCCAGTGCGATAGAGCGCCGAACCAACAGAAAGCAGAGAGAAAAAGCAGGCCCACCTGCAACTGACAAAACTCACCGATGCCACATATGCGGCCGGCTTTTCAAAGTGAAGATTGGACTTTACAGCCATCTTTGAGTCCATAGGAATTGAGAAATGTGCTCATCTTCGAACACGAAGGAGGAGCTATATATATCCAAACACCAGATCTAGATTTAAATATACATAGGCCTACTAGCAAATTTTTTAAATTTAAAAAAATGGATTTAGGTTGATTAGCTACTTTAATAGCTCCATTCATAATAATATTTTCGCATTCACTTTAGCTTTACTTATAACATTCTTATTTTGTTTAATTGTTTCTAATACACTATATCAGTGACTATATCAGTGATACGCTAATTAAGACCTGCGGGTTGCAGGAAATATATGGCTAGTTTTATATAAATCTACCATATCTGCAAACTAATTATATCTTATTCTTTAACAGGCACTTTTATGGAATATATTTGAGAGGAAAGGGCAAAGCCAAGGCACACTTACCAGATCTTGGACAGTTCAATGACTGGCAGTTTGGACTTTTCAAAGAAGTGTTTAGCTACTGGCCCTAGTTGAAACAAAAAAGAATGACCATTAATGCCTTCTATTTAAACATTTCTCATTAACAAAAAAAAAGTTGAAAAAGTTGTTCTTGTGTCAGTAAAGTTTAGTTTCAAAGATTACATTTAAACAAAATTCTACTTTCTCTAGACTAAAAACATGCCAACAGAATAGATTCACTAATTTCTTGAAATTGATTGATTAGGGATGATATTGGATTTTGTGGATACATGTCTTGTGGATACATGTCTTGTGGATACATGTCCTATGGATACATGTCTTGTTGCTTGCTGAAATTTTGAAATACCTGTAATTTTGACACAATCGTCATCCCAACAGCAACATAGACATGCATGACATGGAAGTCATCTACCAAAATTAAGAAAAAACTAAATGTGGCTCAACCACGATGGCTAACTTGGTGCCACACTTTAATGGAAAACCTCAGAGCAGTGGACACCAGGTGGGACAGCTTGCCACCCAATACGCAAAATGGCGCGGGAAGATCTAGGTCTAAGTAAGTAAGTCAACTCATCATGTTGAGCTTGGCTTGCTTGGCTACCTTGAAGGGGGCTCGAGGTTCGACACCCGACTCTGGCAGATTTGTGATTACTGAGCGCCCACAGCAAACCAACTCCTAGATACCCCCCCCCCCCCACTGGTCCACAAATGAGATTGGACCAAAGCGCTCTGAGCATGCTATAAGCATGAAAGTAGCGCTATATAAAAGCTATAATAATAATTTTAAAAAATAATAATCATGTGCATGAGAAATTGGCTGACAAATCAAAACTGAACTAGTACATTTGATTCTTGATTAATAACAAATTTTTGTCAATTTATAGAGGTTTATAAAATCTCCATGTTTAACATTTAGAAGATGATATAATAAAACCAACAGTTGACAAGTTTCTTCATACATACAACATTAACTGATTAATCTTTTCTTTTTAAAAGTAATTTTTTATAATGTTATTATCAACATCAACTTTTGACTTATTTAATAATAGCTGTCATTAAACAAGTATGAAAATATTAATATTTAAAAGAAATACATACTGTCTTATGTATGTTATAAAAATAGATCTATGATAAGTTGCCGAAAGCAAGAAAGGTTTTTCAATGTCTATCATGATAAACAGATGATATAACGCTTTTTGCCCAACCTTTGTAATCAAATTGCGACAGAAAGTTTGTGGAGTTCAAAAGGTCAATGGGCCATTACCTGTGATGAATGCGTTCAAGTCTGGCTGCATCGTCTTAAACTGGTTGACATAATACTCTCTCTGTTCATCATTGATGGACCAAATGTCATCCACGCTGTCCGCCTCGGAAGAAATGGAGGAGGAGTCAAAGTTGGGCGGCTCCAGGTTGTTATAGTGTTGCTTGACCCCGGAACCAATCAGCACTGTTCAAGACACATAAGTAGGAATATATTAGCATCTAGTAAACATCTACTACGAACGCGATAACAATGCAAGAACTTACAATCATTTTTTTCTGTCTGACTCGTGTTAGTACTGTGTTAAATCTCATTGAAAGGTAAGTAGTAAATTTACCCCTTCAGACCTTGCAATGGGGTAGATGATGTAAAGTTGATCTGTTTCTATGGACAATGGTCAACAAGAGTGTCGTGAGGCCAGCATGGCCAACTGCCTTTATTTTCACAAACAAATGTCCAGAAGCCATTAGAGTTGGGTGGACTAAGAAGTTCCAATTCAGAACGCGCCTTTAATGAGATTCAAACGCGATACCTGTCAGTTTGGAAGCCAAGCGCTACACCACACAACTACCACTCCCCGGGTTAAATCACATTACATATATAACAATACTACTACCTACAGTTATGTCTTTTACTCTTTTCTCTTCTATCTTCTATTCAATAAATCAGTAAATCCTCTCTATAAAAATGAAGATTTCTAAAGGTCTAAGTAAAGCATTAATGTTTCCTAAAATTTTAAGCCAAAAAAAAAATACACAGTATCAACACTGCGAAACAAATATTTTGAAGATAATAATGTTATGTTTTCAACTTAAGAGTGTCAACTTTTATTAGTTTATTGTGCAGCAATGTTTTCAACTCTGATTCATTTAGGGCTTGTGCTTTATAGCATGAGGGAGATGACTATTAAATTAGTCAAAGAATCTATACAAAGTTACTTACTGTCACTTTAGCTGACCATTGAGTTAGTCAGAGAATCTATACCAAGCTACTTACTGTGACTTAAGCTCACCACTGAGTTGGTCAAATATCAAGTTACTTACTGTGACTTTAGGTGACCACTGAGTTGGTCAAATATCAAGTTACTTACTGTGACTTTAAGTGATCATTGAGTTGGTCCAATATTAAGTTACTTACTGTGACTTTCTTCATCATCAAACATCGTCCAGTTGCCATTCTCCACTCCAGCTCCACCCGACTGTGGATGATGGTGATGACTAGATCCAACAACAGGGGCGTTATTCACAGTGGCAGGAACTCTGGGCGGCACCGTGACTTCACTTAGTGCTACAGGGTTCACATGGCCACCTTCCACTGACATGGAGTTAGGATTCACGAGGTGCCGTGTGGCTTCGGCACTCTCCAGGCTGCTCGTCATAGATGACGGGTGGGTTGCCACCGCCGCAGAGGCTAGATTCGGGTGAGAGTTGGCGAAGACCAGAGCTGGAGCTGTGTGCTGTTTGATAAGAGACTTTTGATTGGCTGGAGATGTGGGTGGTGACTGTGTGGGTGAGAACGGCGGAGATTTCGAGTTGTGGGGGGAATCATCTCGTAAACTTGTCTGCAAAACAAGCAAAAAACTTTTTTATCAATAACGCTAACAATAAATTTTGTGTGGTGACAATCATTTCTTAAAAACTTGTCCACCAAATTTAATTGATTCTGTTAGTGCTAACTTTAAAATCTATTTACAAAGTCAGACACTGAACAACAAACAGGTGTAGGCAATTCTACTTGACACATTATGAGCCCTAGGATTTATTCAACATAAAGGTTTGGCCACTTTATATCAGATTTTTTTTACTGAAATGCAATATAAACATACCTATATCTAAACACAATATAAACTCTCAGCTCTCTTAATTCTATTGTTCTATCATAGGATTATATACTGTTTACAATACGGGCTTGGTTAAATTTGACATATAGTATACGCTTTTTTTTGTTCAGAATCACCAAAACTCAAAGGTTGTGTTTAGGGATATTTTATTTTCAAAACTTTGATTTTGAATGCATTTTTGTCACATACAACATATGTATTTATCTATAAGCATTTTAGTTGACATATTTGCTAAAGATAGCTGCATTAATTTTATGTCTTTGTTTATTGTTGTATTTTTACTTCAGCATTTCAAGACTATTTAAATCTCAAGTTTCCCTGTAGAATAAGTGTTTTTCTCTCTATTGCTCTCTTTCCATTGTGTGTGCAATATGTCTAATATTAAGATGGTACACGCAAAATAAATGACTTTCATAGAATCAATAGCTCATGATATGATCAATAATATATTGAACCATTTCCAACGCTGCTCAAACCTGTCTTTCAAAGCTTCAGCCTGTCTTGATCAATACCCACACAAAATGCAAACATCAGCTAGAATTGAAATAATTGCTTCACATAAATGTGCTGAACACTCTCTCAGCCATTGCCAAAACAAAGTAATCAATAAACATCTCTCTGCTTGAGAGACAATCAATACAAGTGAAACATAACTCACAAATAACCAATAAAACAGCATATAAAAATACACAAATAAACTTAAATTGCACAAAGTTTCCCTAAGTTTGTTTTTTTTTAGAATTATGGAACAATGAACAAGAGTACTCTTTCTTTTCGAAGATTCAGAGGGTGATTTAAAATTATGAACTATGTTGATGATTTGTAAGTAAACAATAAAAAAACATATGTAAGGTTGAATAACTTACCTGGGTAGGAAACTGACCAGATTGACTGGTCACCACTGAAGGGGGATCATGCACGACCCCCCTGTACTGCCCTGACAGCGAGCGGCTATGAGATTTCTTGGAGCCAGGGGGTGGTGGCAGCTGTCCTGAGAGTTGTGAGTTCAGTTTGCTACATCCACCAGAGAGAAAAACAAAAACACGAATTATAAACACCTCAACTCATGAAACATGTACAAGTGGTTGAACAGTGTCCCTTCAATTAGTTCATCAGTGTCCATACAATTAGTTCAACAGTGTCAGATGAAGCGGTGATTGAGTATCAGTGACTAGGCTTTCTGACAGGGACTAAGACATATGTCACTGTAAAAGCAAATCTATTCTCCACTCTCTATGTCTCAGGCTAACATCACCACATGTTGCAGAATCTTTATTGATTTGTGCATACCAGTATGATGACTGGCTAATATCTTGACAGAGTCAAATGTAGAGCAGACTGTCAACACACACACACGCACAGGTCAGGGGTCTCATACTCATACACTTTGACACACACAGTTCAGAGGTCACTCAGTCACACAGAAGATACTCAGATCACACACTCAGACACAATACATACTATCACTAGAGTTTTAAAAACCTATACCTATAGGATTTAAATAACTAGGCCTACCATTACCCTCAACAACTAAAAACAATAAAAACATACAAACACTTTTAAAAAAAACCACAAAGATTATATTAAGTGTAATTGTATCAATTAGTCATGTAATTACATGCATGACTTGCCTATGTTAATAAATCTGTGCAATTAGAAATATTTTAACCAAATGTTTGTGATTAGCTTTAACTCTTTCTCTCCTCATTGACCATGTCAACATTGATTTGACCCCTATTAAACTAAGTTAATTTCTTAGATTTATAAACTTTAATTTGCACTGTGTAAAAGGAGCATGCTTTCTCCTACAATTTAATACCAAATAAAACATTTTCTGATAACGAAGAAAAAAAAGTTATTGAAGTTTAATCATAACAGGGTAGTGAAATACAAATGAGCAAAACGAATAATACTCTCGAATCAAGGAAAATAATTACAGAGAGAAAGAGTTAAGCGTCCTCCTTGCACTATGACCCTATCACTTGTCTAAACCCGTTGTTAAAGGATGAGGGAAGAAGCGGGTATCTTGGTGAATGTTTACAGGATTTTTTTTTTTTAAATGCACAAAAAATGTTCACTCGGAGTTCAAGAGACCACAAGAGGACTAATTCAACATATACCACCACATCTGTCAAGTATGATTTCAATTTCTTTCCCTTGTTCAAGATACTAAACAAAATAATTAATTACCAATAGTTTATTAAGAAATAATTGTGCAAAATTTTACTTTAATGCAAGGTTGGGTGTGGGAGAAATAAGATAAGATAAGATAATTTTATTGATCCAATCCAATTCAGTTTGATTACAATTGACAACCTCAGCGTAACTACTGTACAAAAACAATGTTAATGAAAAATTCGAACAACATTCACATACGGACACAACCAGTGCTTCATGGATTTGACTTCTATGTACTTCTCGATGACAGCTGACCTCGTAACACTCTGACCGAGAGTGGGACAAAGGAGTTTTTAAATCTTTCAGTTTTAGTCTTGATGGAAAGGAGACGACCACTTCGTTCAGATCTTATGTAACAGTGGTTTAATGGGTGCAGGTTGTCTTTAAGAATAGTGAGTGATTTGGAAATGCATCTTTCTTGGTTAGGGCATGTAGATGAAAGGCCCAAGAGAAATCTGAATGGAGGGATGTGTTGAAGCAGGTCAGAGCCTTCCATCGGTTGTGGCGCCAATGGAATGGATGGAAAAACATGTGTCAATCCAGTACAATGCAGCAATTATAATAATTTATAAGCCTGTATGTTTGAAACAGAGATGGGTGGAGGGGCGGTGGCTGAGTGGTAAAGCGCTTGACTTCCGAACGGGGGCCTGGGTTTGAAACCTGGTGAAGCCATGGATTTTTTATTTCAGGATCTTCGGGCGCCTGTGAGTCTATCCAGCTTTAATGGGTACCTCACATTAGTTGGGGAAAAGTAAAGGCGGTTGGTCATTGTGCTGGCCACATGACACCCTTGTTAACCAGGTCACAGTATCAGATGACCTTTACATCATTTGCCCTATAGACCACAAGGTCTGACAGGGAACTTATACTTTTTGTTATCAGAGATGAGTGGACTTGGGAAGCATCCTAAAAGTCCCGAAATTCAAAATCTACACCAAAATTTGAACCAGAGACCTCTAGATTTTAATGCCAATAATTTACCCCTCGGCTACCATGCATACATATTTTTTGGTCTCTATGGTTACATAAGACTTCTTGAGAACTGCAATTTGAAACTGTAGCAGTAGTTACATCATAGTAAAAAGTGACATGACCTTACGATCAATAGGGCAGAGGATATAAAGGTCATCTTTTTCTATGGTTGATGAGGGTGTCATGTGGCTAGCACAATGACCAACTGTCTTAACTTTCCCCAAATAATATCAGAAACCCCATTAAAGTAAGGTGGACAGCAGGGGTCCTTAAAATCCTAAAATTCAAAATTGCAGCCATCACTGAGATTCGAACCAGAGACCCTTTTGCTTGGAAACCAAGCACTTTACGGTTACCACTCCTCTGCCACCATGCTCCCTTATCATACTTCGGGTAAGTCTTATGTATATAAAGGTAAGCAAAGCTAAGATTCTGATCCATGACAACTTCAGGCAATAGCTTCATGTGTAGCAACATAAAGTTGGAAATATTTCATACAAGTTTTAGGTTACAAAACCCAGAAGTAAAGCTTAGGTTAAAACCCAGAACTTATTCTTGCAATCTTTACATTCAATGTGCAGTTTTTGGTTTATACCCAGAACTATTCATGCACACTTGGAATATAAATCTTTAAGAAGGCAAAAGAGGATCATTTCTTTTATCGACTGCTTGAAAATCTTAAAGCAGCTACTGATCAGTTTCTCAAGAGTTTCTCACCCGGGGACTCTTACTTTTATTTGTTATCTGTCATTAAGAGTTTTTATCTGTCAGCCCACTTAAATTGAGGGCCTCTTCAAAACAGATTTTTGGTGATTCAAATCTGTAGGACCCTGTGTCTCATACTTCTTGGGATATAGGATTCTGGGTAATGAATTCATTTAACAAAAAAAACAAATGGCTGTATATAACCAATCTTTTTTTTTTTGTTCCATTGAGCTATACAAGCCTGTCTGTAAGTTTTCACCATGCCCTGGCTATACTTAAAAAAACTGAAATGGAAAAGCAGTTTGAGTGCAGGGACAAGTCCCAAAAAGCCAGTGGAGTCTGCGAGTGCATGAGGCGCCCTGACCGCACTTCCCCGTAGGGGAGGCTGTCCAGGCCTGAGCAAGCTGTTATAGCACAGTGCAGGACAGGCCACCGTCCTGTTGGCTCATATTTCTCATGGGTATGGCCTATATTCGATTCACGGTGCCCCAGATGCGAGGAAGAAGAGGAAACAGTGCCTCATATTCTGTTTGACTGTCCCAGACTTGCTGATCTCCGCCTCGACAGGTCTGGGAAACCAAAATTCTCGACCTGTATGGCGACACTTACGCACTACACAAGACAGAAGGGTTTCTGTCCAGGGCTTTTGCAAGAGAGGATTTAAGCCTTTCAGGATGATGATGATACAAGCCTGTAGCCCAGAGTTCAATAGAGCACAGTATTATTGACACATCCAGAGCATCACAAAAGCTGTTTACGTTTGGTCATCACTTTTTTGTTCTCAAGTTAAATAAGATTATACCAGAACAAAGTCACTATTTTTTCTTGACATTTTCCTTCTATTAGCTTACACTCTCTTCATGGGGTCTAGAAATCACCAAAACTGGCAGCAAATTTGGTAGAGCATTGTGCTAATAACCTGAATGTCAGGGATTCAATCCCTATATTGGCCGATCTAATTCAATCAAATCTAAGCAGATTTGATTTCATTTAAACATAATGTAAGAATTTTTTTAAGAGTTATTTGACCAGTTTCTTTCTAAGATATTTATTGTAAACTTGTATATATGAGCCTGAAATGAAAAGAAAATACAGCATGCTCTAGAATAGTTTAAAAACAAAGTTGAGATAAAAATTGATACTTACCATTCAAGACCAACACTGTCTGGTTCTCCTGAAGACTTTTTTCTGTCAGATGCCACTAGAAGTTTAGGAGAGAGACAACAAGCACTAGTTAACAATAAGTCAGCCGAGTGGACATATCAATTAACATGGAGATAGGTCACAGTCACAATTAAATGTCAGTAAACACTCAAAGCACAAACACTCTCTCGTAACTGATTAGTCTAATTGTGCCAGTGTGTTGGCTAACTCACATAGTAGAATGAACTGGTCTTATTACACACACTCATAGCACATCAGTCTAATTAACAGAAAAATCAGCAGACTAAGTAACATCAGTATAAATAACAGCACATCAGCAGTTTAAGTAATAGCACATCAGCAGTGTAATAAAAGGACATCAGTCTAAGTAGAAGCACACAAGCAGTCTAAGTAATTAAGACAGTCTATGTAACATCAGTTTAAGTAGCACATCAGCAGTCTAAGTAATTAGGACAGCAGTCTAAGTAACATCAATATAAGTAAAAGCCCATCAGCAGTCTAAGTAATTAGGTCATCTGTCTAAGTAACATGAGTCGAAGTAACATCAATCTAAGTAAAGCACATCAGCAGTTTATATAATAAGAACATCTGTTTAAGTAACCTCACTCTAAGTAAAAGCACATATAAGCAGTCTAAGTAAGGTCTAGGTAATACATCAAAGTACAAAAATATCAGTTTAAGTAACAACACATTAGTCAAATATCATCATTCTAAGTAACAGCACATAAGTCTAAGTAACATTAGTTCAAGCAACAAACAGCACATCAGTCTAAATAACATCCATCTAAGTAACAGCACATCA
>JADKLZ010005243.1:1476127-1487077 GCA_021533235.1 Biomphalaria straminea | reverse complement strand
CTTTTTTGAAGTAACGTCTGTATTATATAAGATAAGAAGATAAGATGGTATCATAAATCAGGAGAAAAAAAAGGGTTAAACTCTGCTAAGTCATTGGCTTTCCTGGCTGATTCAGGCAATGTAAAGTCAAACAAGAACTACAAATAAGAAGCTAAGAGCAGAGTAGATAAATACATGTGACATCTCTGTTAAGTTGATGAAGTGGGTGTGACAGCATGTGGGTGGGGCCTGGTCTAGGTCATGTGATTGCTTGACATAAGAGTGGTTAAGGCTGGACCAATTCAATGCTGCCAATCATAAAGATTTGGTTCATGAAAATATCAAAGGTGCTTTGCTAACCTTGTCCTGTATGGATGCTGGGCAGAGGCTCTGGTTCGTGCGAAGGTCAGGGCATCCATTCTGCCATTTAATGTCTATCACCCTTTTCTCTTATTAAAAAATAATGAACTTAATCTCTGGCACTACACATGCATCCCTTCTGGCAGATATATTACCTATAATCACAAACTGAGCACTTGTAGGGTTTCTCCGGGTCATGGATCCGCAGGTGACGTTTGAGATGAGCTTTCCTGGTGAACTTCTTCCAGCACACGTCACATTCAAATAAAACTTCCGCAGGCATGTGCACCATCTTGATGTGCATTTTTAATATATACATATCCTGGGAATAAAACAAAAAAAAATAAAAATAGAATATAACATAATTATACCGTAATAATACAGAATTAGAACTGGTTTTCATTTTTAACCAGCTTTAGATTTGTAGTCCATGAAATTAAATAAATTTAAACAAAACTGTTTTTAGAAAAACACAACAGTTTGGGAATATTTATCATAGATTTACCGAAATCTATACACGAATGGCTTTTAGCATTTCTATTGAGGCAATAGTTTTACTCTTTCATTGCAAATTATTTTGATCGACAAAATAAGAGTTTTTTCGGGACAAACAAAAATCTGCAAGGTGTAGTTCATGCGTACAATGTACTATCAAAACAAATAATCTCTAATATCCAAAAAAAAATAAAAGTTTTATGTAAAAATTATAGCGAAATAATAGGAGTAAAGCAGCACTGAAAAGAGTTAATTCATTATCCACAAAAGCAAAAAAAGAGAATAAAAAAAAAGAAATCTTGTATAGATTTAAAGATAGAATGAAATAGAATATAATGGAACTAAATAAAGTTGTGCTTCAGTGAAATGGTTTTAAAAAACAGCATTTCATATAAAAAAAAGTTTCATGTTTTGAATATAACTAAATGTATTCATGACATATTTTTTTTTACATTTTCAACAGTGTATCTTCATGCTACAGTTAACTATACTATAAACTTACCAAAGTGTTACATTTATAGGTGTATTTATGCTTATGTATGTTGTGTATGTGTGTCCTTGTAGTCTCCCTTCTTCTACTGTTCAGTATGTTCACGACTTTCTCTTTTAGTATGTCATTAGTGTGTATTAGAGTCTCCTGGTTTTTTTTTTCTTCTCTTGTTCACAAATGTGGAGTTTAACTTTGAAACGTTTACATCAGCATTGTTATTGTATTGTGATTACACAAAGCCCTTCACACAGCAAAATATCAATTGCAAATTTTTAAAGATAAAACCTAACAAAACTAATTAGAAATAGACAAAAGCAGATGTACATCAAGACTTAAACTAGCCACAGAAAGAGAGATAGAGAGAGGGAGACTGATGCTCCTCAAAAGTACCTTGTAAACTTTCCCACAGGTGCTACAGGTGCAGCTCTTGGTGTCATGACGCATCATGTGACGCTTGATGATGTACGCATGCTCTGCCATGTAGTCACACTCCAGACAGATACACCGCGGATGTTGTTCCTGCAAAGAAGTTCTCCTTCAATTCATTGTTTTAAGTCTTTCCAATAGTGAACTATTACTATCGCTCTCTACTATAAAACAAATAAACCCAATAGTCAATGTTCAAGGTAAAGTAAAAAAAAAAAGTTCCCCTTTACGACTTTGTAGTCTATAGGGCAGATGATGTAAAGGTCATCTGATTCTGTGGCCTACGGTTAACGAGGGTGTCATGCGGCCAGCACAATGACCAACCACCTTTACTTTTCCCCAACTAATGTCAGTTACCCATTAAAGCTGGGTGGACTCAGAGGCGCCCAAAGATCCCAAAATTAAAAATCCCAGTCTTCACAGGATTCGAACCCGGGACCCCCGGTTCAGAAGCCAAGCGCTTTACCTCTCAGTCACCGGGCCTCACCCAAAGTAAAGTAAACATAGTAAAAACTAAAGCTATGTTTAAAAAACAAAATTACTTTGAAATGTTCTAATAGGTCGTCACTGTCCAAGGACAGATAACTGCAGCATTTACATTTCTGGATATCGTCACCATGAGTGGCAATGTGGTTGCGGTACTGCTGCATGTAGTACCCTTGGAAATCACACTTGGGACACTTTAACTTTTCCAGTTCTCTTTCTGTGGCCTTCAGACCTGAAAACAAACGTAGTTAGGACCAAACTCAAGGTGAATGCTTAAGGACAATAGTACACACTGACACAGCATTTCAGGTAGACGTACCATATCCAAGAAAATCTAAATCGACCACCTGCGGACAATGGTTATGCATGCCCTGGATGTGGTAAAGTATGTAGGTTACAGCTGGGGCTGCGCAGCCACAGGAAATACCGTATTTCTCACTAATCTTCGGACTCCAAGACAAGCCTTATTATTATTAACATATCCAATATCTAAACTACTTTGAACATTGTCTGTAGTCATAAAAAGGGAGATATCTCAAGCTGTAAATATTTTTTTTTATTAAATCTAAAATTATATTTTTCTTAACTCCAAAGCATCTAATCATTCCCTATCCAAATTCTGCAAAACACAAGTTTATAAATATACCAACATGAAACGCACACATGCATGAGAATGACGTACCAATTTTCACTGGGTCTTTCTTGAATCCCAAAGATGCTAGCAGGTTGTTAGGAATCCTAATGACTGTAGTTTGACTAGATGGAAGGGAGCTATCCGACGTGGAGTCATCTTTCGGGTTGTCTCCAGCTGTATTGGTAGGAGTCATAAAGGTCAACAGCCCTGTAGCTAAACAAAACAGTTACAATTATATATGAGACATTAGTTTAATAACATCTGGGCAGTGGCAGACAAAAAGAAAGACCCGAGATAATTATAAATTGGTACACAACAAGACAGATCAATTGGCAAAAAAGACAAATAAATAGACTAGTTTAGGCTGACAATAAGAGAGGGTGTTGTTAGGGAAACTATTTGGAGCTTTATGACAACACAATTGATATGTATATTCCACAAAATAAAAACATAGGGGAGAAAAAAAAAACAACTAAAAAATAAATATTTTAACTCTTTCTCTCCGTAATTATTTTTCAACGTTTCGAAGGAATTTTTAATTTTGCTCATTACTATTTCACTACCCTGTTATAATTAAGCTTCAATAGCTTGTTGTTTGTTATCAGGTAATGTTATATTTGGTATAGAATTAAATGGAAATGCATGCTCCTTTTATATAATTTAAAGTCATGTTTATAAAATTAAACATTAATTTCATTTAATGAGGTCTAACATACGATGATATGGTCGAGAGAAAGAGTTAAGACTCTGCCAGCTGGGTGAAATCAAGGATGGGAGCATCCTTACGGAGTCAAAGAGTTAAACTGATGAGGCTAAACTCAACTCTGGTAAGAAAGGCAATAGAAACTACTCATGAAATTAATTACTTTGTTGGTCCAAAGTCTCTCCTTGATCAGACGTTTCATTTTCCCCAACAAGAGGTACAGAGTCTCCTTGTAAAGCTTTCGGTATTATACTGTTACTGTCTAGGGCTGAAATAGTAGCAAAAAGTTTAGGAGTAAGTCTCTGATCTGTTTGATATTTGAACTTTGAACCTTATAAGAAAGGTTTTATTCCAATAAACAAGTAAACACTTAAGCTCATGACTATTCTAATGTGTCACTTACCACCTGATGTGTCCAGAGGCAATGTGTCAGTGTCTGATGAAAGAGGCAATGTCCCCACGTCAGCCGCTTCTGTTGTCACCTGACCATTGGAGTCAGTGATAGGTCTGGGAACCAAATTTGGAAGCTGCCGCCTAAAATTCTGAAGGTTTTGTAGACCCTGGATAAAACGATTAAATCAAATAAAAGGTTCAACAAGGTAATTAATAATTATTGACTAAGCAAATGAGATTAAATTTCTAAATGTTATTAAAAACATTAAAAACCAAATTTTAAGTTCCTATTCAAGATCTCAAGGTTTATATGACCACTTAAGTGCAGTTGCTTGTTTCTTAGCCAACAACAGATGAACAAGATTTACTTTCCCTTCTAAGATGATACAAACTCTGTAAGACTGGTTGGCCCAATTATTACTTTCACATCCTGACTAAAAGATACTCCCTAAGATTTCAACTATTTGTCTGTTAGTGGAATTTTCTTTAATAATTTTATTTCTGAAATTTTTTAATCATTTCAAATGTAAATAATTTTAATTGTTAACTGTCCATAAATGTAAACTAGTATATTATAGTCAAAAACTCAAAGACATATCTTCATGTCCAATTGACCTTTAAGCTTTCTACCTGCAAAGGAGCCATAACTAATGTCTGTCCATTGGATGATGGTATCATAACCGCAGGTATGGATGTGTGACTCTGTTGCTGGCCAGGGGTGGGGTACCGTCTTGGCCGTCCTCTGCCACGCTTTTTGGCTAAAAGAAATGAAAAAAAAAAAGGAAAACTTAAGTTAATTAACGAGGCATTTTAATCAAAGGAAGTCAATTCAACAAATCTTTGTCACAAACATAGGGAGGTTTAACTAGTTCATTCAACAGCCTCTTTGGGCACTGGACATTAACTGGGTAAAAGATTTGTCTGCCTGGGCGTGTGGTTTGAGCGCTGGGCTGTCATTCGGACTTATCGATGGTCCCAGGTTCAAACCTTGCCCACTCCCATCCTATGTCATCCTGAGGGAGGTTTGGACTAGGAAGTGAACTATCTTAAACTCTGAAGGAACATCCGAAACATGTAAAACATTTTACAAACAAACTCTCAAATACAGGTGATCTCTTCAATACATTTCCTATAAACATTAAGAGCATCTATGATTATGATAATAAGGCTTGTCTTCAAGTCCGAAGATTAATGAGGATTGCAGTATTTCCTGTGGCTACGCAGCCCCAGCTGTGACCTACATATTTTGTGACATCTCTATGAACACAATAAACCTCCATGAGCAGGCTGTCACTGGCTGGCGTCCTTCTGTTGTGGAGCAACTGAGGATTATTTCAAAGAAATAAGAAAAAGTCTCGAGGTGATGTGTTTAAAGGAACGTCATGCACCTGATTAAGTCTGGAATCACCACTTTGGGTTGTAGCACTATGTGCTAAGACACACTGGCTCCTGATTTTTACATAGGGTTGACTCCAATTTGGTTAAAGCCACAAGGCAAAGGTTTGAATGCATAATTTTCCTTCACCTAAGTAGGTCATTATTAAGTAAATTAATCAGTATCTGAGACATAAAGGAAATCTATTATTGAAGACATTAAAAAGAAAACTGGCAGATAATGGGCAAGTCTGCACAGAATTCGGCAAAATATGTAGATCACAGATAGGACTGCATAGCCATGTGAAATAAAACATCTCTCCACTCCTCCATTATAATCATTAAAATACTCTGTTTAGTACTATTTAACTATAAACAAAACAAAAAACATTAAAATGTTTGAAAGATTATAAATTATTATTCATTATAATTGTTAATAAAACCATATTTAACAGCACTTTACATCCTTGGCCGAGTTCTGGTAGGTCTGGGTGTCCTCATAACTTTGGAGAAGAAAGGGGGGCAATTCATCATGTATGTTCATAAGTAAATTATATGTGTCAGTAAACTGGAGTTATCAAGTGAGAACGATAGCACCAAGACATGTCGAAATATTAAAGCACTTGACACATTTGATGCATCTTAAAAAAAAATATCCTTACAAAGAAGGGCTTTATTATATACAAATTTCAACATAATACACATGTTTCACTGTTCTGCAGTTAATTTCAGTACTGCAGAGCTACAAGCCTACAATGCAATAAGAAAATGCTACAAATGTTTTACTTTTAGTCACTGTCATTTTTTTGTTGTTAAAAGTAGCAAAAGTCAAAATGAATTATATCCCCTTGTAACTAATCCTTCAAGAAATAAAGTTGGGACAACTTACGAGGCTGAACTGAGTTCTCAAGAATGATAGCAGAAGATGGCAGTAGAGGAATTTCTTCTTTAGGTACAAGTTTCTTTTTCTTAGCTTCAGTGAGTTCAATTTTTATGTCTGGATCTTTGTCTTGACTGTCAACAAAAGTTGGTTCCTTGTCTTCATCAGAGTCCTCAAGTTCTTCATATTCTAGAGATGAATGGAAACCAAATATAGCCAACATGCCAGGATTCTTCAGAAGTAAATGTCAAAAATAATAAAATATTATAACTAGATTTGCATTACACTAATCTTTCTTGTTCTATAAAAAAAAAAGAAATTACCATCAAACAATTTAGCTTTTTTTCTTTTCCTGGCACTTCTTCTGACTCCATCTTTTCCTAAAAACAAAAGATGCAATCAGTATCAGGAACAAGTAGAAAGTTCAGCATACATTTTTTATTTCAGCATATATTTTTGGTATAAATGTATTGAAGCAAAAACAAAAACAAACCCCAGAAAAATGCTGAAAGTTAAATGAGCTTGTGCAGTACAATACTTTTATTAGACTAACGCAAATAGTGTTTTATAAGTAGTACCATGCAATAAAGTAATAAAAGCATTTACTAGTACAGAATGTTGATTCAATGGTTATGTTTATAAAGTAAAAGTCTAGATTATTTTAGGAGTAAAAAAAAACAAAACAACCAACTACTAAAGATGAAACATTATATAGCTGTATACAACATAAGAACATAAGGTTCCTCTTTTAGACCATGCGATTCACAAAGCAGATAATGTCAAGCTGATTTATTTTTATGGTCAACCATTAGCAATGTTATCACATTGCCTGCAAAATTATTAGCTGTTTTTATCCAATAATGTCAGGCATCGATTAAAATTGAGTGCATGTTAAAAATCCAGAAGTTATCTATACAAGGATTTGAGCTCCTTCCCCTCAGGAAGCCAAGTACTTAACCACCCTGCCACTATACTCACAAGTATACAATATACCAATATCCTACTTATAATAATGTAAAGTCACCATAAACTAAGTAAGACTGATTATTTTGTCTATTTACACAAATGGATAAATAGCTTCACTAATCTAATTCTGATTTTTTGTCTATCTACAGTAAATGGATTAATAACTTCACTAATCTAATTCTGATTATTTTGTCTATCTATACTAAATGGATTAATAACTTCATTAATCTAATTCTGCACTAATACTGGACATTGTGTTAACGTCATAACTACGCTGGGCATGTTTTTAGCTATGCATGTTTTTTACCTATATTTGACAACTCTAAAAGAGTCTCTGCTGCATTACTTTTCTCCGTCTGTGAAGCTGGTTGATCTGCACTTGTCTCGGCTTTCACTGAAATATTTTTCTTTCTTTCGGCTTTTTCCTCTTCGGTCAATCGGGGCCGACCTCTTCGTTTAGTACCTTTTAAAACATGTGAAATTTTTTTTTTTTCAACGGTAGTTCTGATGAATCTGGTTTGTGTCTATGACTTCTCATACAAAAGTTTCACTAAACAAGCTTGATTTGAAAAAAAAAAAAAAACCAAAAAAAAACACCAAAAAAAAAAAAACAAAACATAAAGGCTAATGGCTTTGTAGACATTGAGAAAATTTGTTTCATCATCAAAGAATTTTCTTCTTCCTTATGTCCCCTTTTTTTCACCCCCCAACCCCCAAAGACAACATCTTAATTAGCTTCAAATCACTACATGTCTTTATCTTATATAACACAGACACAGACGTTACTTCAAAAAAGAAGATGATTATGTCCTACGCATCATGCATCAAGTCATGCATTTTAACCAATGACTTAAATTCTGCCAAGTCACTGGTTTTCCTGGCTAGCTCAGGCAATCCATTCCATGCTTTAACAGCACTAAGGAAGAAGGAGCATTTTTACAAATTTGTCCTAGCATAAGTAACAAGGGATGTGCCTTTATCTTTGTCTCTTTCTATTTGAAGATTATGTTCCAGTGTTTTAAGTATACTTGCTACAGAATTACAGTTTCTATAAGGACTTCATAAAGGAAATCTCCATGACCATTCAATTCTAAATCATATTCTTTGTTAATCTAACCTCTAAAGTAACAGTTGTCTGTAGCTGCATCATTACCTGGGGCTGGCTTAAGTGGGTAAGCACAAACTTGTTGGGTTTCTTGGTTGAAAGCTAAAACACATTTCTTCCCCTTCACTGTGATGATGGTCTGATCTGAGAGAGGAATGGGGCTGTTTAAATCTGGCTCCTTGGTTTCTGGGTCTTTTTTGATGATCACTTTCTTGGGCTGGTAAAAAACGTAAGGAGAGAAGTCACTACAATGATACTCATTCACAGATATGATTGTTTAACATGCTGGAAAAATAGCACCACATAAAAATCCCTTAAGTATAAACTAGAAGCCTTCATCAATTAACTGGAAACATGACAACTTTCCAAAGATTTAGTATATCATAATAGCATATATAGTATCTCCTAACAAATGTTAGGCACACTATAACTTTGACATGAATCCACCACTTAATTTGTAAGTTAAACACATTCCTTTAGAAATAGAGATATCAAAACTAATTTCATGAAATGTAAGAGTAACCTCCTTTGGCTGTCGTTTCTTTCTTCTGGTTTCTACACTACTGTCAGACTGAGTTGTTTCTCTTGTTTCCTTTGTCGACTCATCATCCTGCTCGTTGAATTGATGTTCTTTTGGCAGCAGATCTGTCTGGTCCACAGAGTCTTCGGTCACAGATTCCTCCAGGTTTGGGTTCAAAGGAGGTTCCACCTTTATAATAGAGGAAGAAGATGCCTCGTCTAAGCTGTCCATCCCTTCTAGGGTGTAGTTTGAGTCTATGACTGGCATCTGCTGGGCCATGTTCTCCTGTAGAGCCCGAAGTACTTCGATGTGTAGTGTCTGAGTCTCTATTGTACCATCTTCTCTTTCCACCTGGCCAAAAAAAATTTACTTGTTAAAATTGTGTAGTTGGTAAAATTATATAGTTGTTAACTTTGTGTAGTGTAGTTACTAAGATTGTGTAGTTTTTGGCTTTTGTGTAGTTATTAACTCTGTGTGGTTGTTACAAATGTGTAGTTAATAAAATAGTGCAGTTGTGAGATAATAATATTGTACAATTGTTAATTTTGTGTAACCTTGTAATTGTGTACTTCAATTGTTAATTTTGTTTAATCCTTATAATTGTGTACTTCAATAATTCATTTTGTGTTGTTGCTAAATTGTGCAGTACAATTGTTAATTTTGTGTAACCTTATAATTGTGTACTTCAATTGTTAATTTTGTATAATCCTTATAATTGTGTACTTCAATAGTTCATTTTGTGTTGTTGCTAAATTGTGTAGTACAATTGTTAATTCTGTGTTTTTGCTAAACTGTGCAGTTGTTATGATTGTGCAGCTGTCAAGATGGCCACATTAGGTTGGCTGCCTGGTCGTGCGGTTTGCATGCTGGACTGTCTTTCTGACTTTTGGGTTCAAACCCCGCCTGCTCCCATCCTTCATTTGGGAGGCTTGGACTAGGAAGTAAATTATATTCAACTCTGAAGGAATGTAAAGAGTTTAGTGTGAGCTTTTCGATAGTTCTAGAGGCCAGGTCAAGTCAGTGCGCTGTCCAGCGTAAACAAGTTCATTTTGGAATAACCAATCATAGAAAGGGGTTAAGGGAAAAATTACACACGTCATCTTTCAGAAGGTCAAAGTTTCTAAAATAAGTATCAGAGAATGTTCTATGCTTCTGGAAGATACAATTTGAAAAAGTATAAATTAAGGGAAAAGGAGTTAGTCGAGGTCCTCGCACAGTATTAGTTTTATGTAGCGATGGTCCGTTGTTCAATCTTCTCTTTATAAAGAAATAATAGTAATTGTCTGTTATTAAGAAGTTGTTTATATAGTGAAGTTTTATTTATATTAAAATAGAGATTGAGGAAGTGTTTGTTCAAGAAAGTAGAAGCTGTATTAAAGTTTGTTGAAAAAAAGCTGAAATAGTTTTGTCTTCATTCTTATGAAGTATCAAGTCAATAACAGTACAATCCTGGGCGTGTGACAATATACAGAACATCACATCATTGACAACATAAAACATCACAAGGAACATCCGATACATTTTACAAACATTTTTGGCAACTGAACAATTAAAATTACTGAAGAGAACAGCACACTATTTTTCCTAAGCACAGTCTGCAGAAGAGCAGACACCTCAGCAGCAGAAATCTAGCTAGAAGAAGAAGAATGCTGGCTACTAATGACCACAGCAGCATCTGAATTCTACTCTACCTGCCCAACAGTGCAATGCAAAAAAAAAGTGTTTTTTTTTTTTCAAGCACCTGTATCAATATTTTGTTTGTGGGTGAGGGCTAAAGAGTAGATAAGAGGATGTGTACGGGCTGCATGGTATCTAGTTTAAGGGCGGGGGTAATTATGTAAACTAACATGGCCCCATGGTTAATCTTTAGTTCTAGAACAAGTGAATGTACATTCCCTCAAAGAAAAACTTTTAAAAAATAAGCCATAGCATACTCAAGTAAACAAATACCTGAACCAGAGGCTGGTCAAGAATCTGATAGGTGCCATCCTGAAGCATAACGGCGTTGGCCATGGCGTGGTTCTGGAAGAGATATCTGGTCGACTCATCCAGGTTGAGGACAGATTCTCCTCCCTGCTGAATAAGTCCAGCATCTGTAAGGCTCAGAGAATCTGAATCTGACGACATGACTACAAACTG